>JAENPR010002361.1:0-60055 GCA_018135685.1 Themeda triandra
CTATCCTCAGCCTTTCTCAAGCACTAATATTTGCAGTTAACTCAATCATGCAATGCAAGCCATTCATTAATTATGTTTCTTTGAGCCATAGATGTTGCATATATGAATCCCTTTGGACAAACATGTGGTAGGTTTTTCTATTGTTAATGACAGTGCTACATGGTATTCATAGTTTTGTTATAGCTGTAGGGATAGTGGGCAGCTAATCTTAGCAATTGATTCTTAGATATGTACATTTAGTTTTGTGATTCATACAGTGTGGTTCACAAAGTTTGTGATTGTATTAAAAATTAAGGAAAATTCCTAGCTTATATCATTCCATTAGCTAGAAGTAAACTGTTTGGTGTACTTTTGACTTGTGGAATCACCTTATTGATATGAGCAAACTGATTTGTTCGGAGCAGTTTGATCTATGGTAGCTTCCATTGTCGTGCATCCATTTTGTTACTGCAAACTGAACCTCAAAGATACTACGGAATGGCCATACTAATTTCATAATACATGGATACATGTATTTCCTTATGGCGTTCCTAGAGACTTGTGGTCTCCTACAGGAACCACTCCTCACTGGAAGTAACAGGTACATCCTCCACATTGTTTCAGTTCCGGAATTGGCGTAGTGGTGCATCTTGCTGGGCCTTCTCGACAATGGCAGCAGTTGAAAGGATCAATCTGGTTAGATGTGATACTCAAGCGAGTGGTATGCCATTGCCGAGTGCTCTTGGTCTTGGCGACTCGGGCGTAGGAGATGGACTATGGCACCACGTTGGATCATGAGTGCTTGGACTTCCAGGTTTATAACTACATGAAGTCGGCAAGTTGATATAATGTGTACGCAGAAGTTGTTGGTTGTATTTTGTTGATGTTTATGGAAAACAGGTTGTACAACTCAATAAAATAACTAAGTTACCCACTATTATTGATAACTAGCAAAAGCATGCATATCATCAAAAGATACCGGCTATTATTTTCCCGTTTGCAGCGCACGGGTATGATCCTAGTATTTGTAAAAAGAAATGTGAGGCCAAGAGGTGTACAGCCAAGTGGCTAACACATAAGTATATGGATAGGTTCAGAGCTGGTGACAAGATGACATTGACTAATTTTGCTAAGACAGTTCGGCTTGCACTCCTTCTAGAGGCAAGTTGTCCCGAGCTAGATGTATGGCTCTAAAGGCTATATATGTAGATGATGTCCAACAATATAATAAGCTTTGGGACTATGGGTATGAGTTGAGGAGATCAAATCCTGGTAGTTGTCTATATGTGAATGCGAACAATGGTTGCTTGCAAGCATCTCTGTACATGTCCTTAGATGCTAGTAAGAGGGGGGTTCTTGAATGGATGTAGGCCCTTGTTATGTTTGACGGATGTCATCCGAAAACAAAGTTTGGAGGGATTTTATTGACGGCTGTGGGAATTGACCCAAATGATTCCATTTGCAGTTGCAATAGCTGCGTTGGAAGTTGAGCCCCTTGCTATCCGGAAATGGTTTTGGAAACCCTAAAGCAAGACTTCGAAGCATTGACAACGGTTCACCATGGACCACAATGACCGACATGCAAAAGGTACGGCGCTAATTTCATATGTTTTAGGCATTGACAACACTTCACTTTATTTTGTATCCGATTTCGATGTGTTGTATAATTTTGCGGGACGATTCTGCTGTACAACGTTTTCACGACTCGAGAACATAGTTACGTGTTAGGCACCTATACTCAATTTCCGGGGGCCATTTCAAGGAGAAAACCTAAAGGACCAGTTGTGGGCACATGTGCTATGTCTTATACATTGGAGAGATAGAAAACCTAAAGGACCAGTTGTGGGCACATGTGCTATGTCTTATACATTGGAGAGATAGAATTCAAACATGGAAAAGATGAGGTTGTTAAATAGTGCTGCTCATGCATGGTTAGAGAGGCCCCTCAAACATGGGTCAAGGCTTTCTTCAAAGGAGTATCTAAGTGTGACATCCTTTTGAATAATAACTGTGAAGTCTTCAACAAATACATCTTAGAGGCTAGAGAACTACCAATCTTGGAGTATCCGAGAAGATCAAGGGGCAGCTCATGACAAGGCACAATAAAAACAAAAAGAAGTTGCAAAGAAAATTTGGTTGGAATGGAGACATGTCCAAAGATTAGAAAGAAGCTCATGCTGAATTTGCCAATGCATGCATGCTATGTACTACGCCAGTGGCAGGGGCATTTTTTAGGTGCATGACGGGGATAAGAAATACATAGTTGACATCTTAGCAAAAGAAATGTGGGTAATGCGAGATGGGACCTTGCGGAATTCCATGCAGCCATGCAATCTCTTGTTTGAGACATTGAGAGGATCCCTCAAGAATCGGTTTTGCCTCTTTCGTTACTCAATAAAAACATTTCCTCGGGCTTATGGGTTCAACATCAGCCTTTGCAATGATATGGGCAAATGTGTTCATGTTGAAGGTCGAGGAGATATTACCACCCGATTAATATGACAAAGGATTGGGAGACCCACCAAAAGCTAGAAGGAAGGCACACCATGAAGTGCAAGGAAGCGAGTGGGCCAAAATTATCTAAGCATGGATGCGGATGCACTCGCACTCACCGAGAGGAGAAGGCCACAATAGAACAACATGTGGACTAGGTTTCACATTTAGAGAAACTAAAACATTCATCATACTCACCGTAGTAGCGGCGCCGAGGCGTGGAGTGCGGAGGCGCGGCTAACGCGCGAATGGCGGGAGCTCACTTTCCGGGTCTCGTTAGGGTAATCCGAGAGGAACACCTGCGCCGGCGCTCGATCTTTCTCGCCTTTGCCTCCGCGATCGACCACCTTTCCCGATCGGCCTCCAAAAGCGCCCGGCCTCTTTTTGTTGGGTCTCCCGCTCGGCCCGCTCGGCTCTCCGCTCGACCTCCGCTCGGCCCGCTCGGCCTCCCGCTCGGCCTCCATCGCCACCATCTTTGCTCCGCAACATTTGACGCCAATGTGTCAAGATTGCGGAGCTAAGGTGGAAGTCATAGAATGAGGAATGGAAGAGGAAACAGCACGGAGTGTTGCCACCACGGTTGGGCTGGCCGAGGCATGGGCGGGCTTGAGCTCGTGCTCGCTGCCCGGATCTCGTCGGGACTAACGACGGAACTGGAGCCTCGTCCTCGATAACACCGTCCCCGAGCGCAAACCGCCCATGCTTCGCCGCTTCGCCGCCTCATCCAAGGCCTCGGATTGCCGCCTCATCGGTCGTCGGATCGTCGCGGCTGCACATGGAGTGACCTTTGGATCTCTATGTACGCGAGAGATGCGGGTGGGTGTTGGCGTTGGCGAGGACTCACAGGGTCTCTAGGGTCCGTCGGTGCGCCGAGGCCTTGCCGGTGTGGGACAAGGCGAATGCCTTGAGGTCACTACAAGGGCGCACCATGTCCGCCGATCATGCGAGAAAGACAACAACATTGTTAGTTGTTGCAGAATCGAGCGTTAAGTTAGAGAAATGGTTTCCGCCTTACCGGGCTTCCCCGAACTCGGAGAGGTTGCGGCCGCTTGATGGTGTGGTAATCCTGGCATGCGCAAACGGCGCTCGCGGAGCCTCGCCGTGGGCCTTCTTTCCCGGTCCTCATCGAGCCCCACCGGTCCACATGCTTCTCCCAAGCATCCGCATGTCGATTGCACCATTGTGGAATCGCCTACAAGCCATCAGCATACGATATATCGAAGATCAAGTTAAGGAAACATAATCTCGAAGAAAACCACAAGATTGCTCGCATTTACCTCTAGGTACTCACTTTCGTTAGCACGACCTTCCTTGCAACATCTTTTGGGAGTTTTAGCTTTTTCTTCTTCGCGTAGTGCCAAATGTGGGCACCGTGACGCGCGTCGTGGATGAGGAAGTCCGTAACACGCTTCGACAAGAAGTGAACGCACCATGCGCCCCCTCGCCTCCTTTCCGTCCTCGTATCTATAGAAATCGCATAAAGGCGGAATGTGTCAATTAATTAATAGAAAATGATCTATGGATACGATGTCTTGAGAATGTAGTGCGAGAAAGACTTGCCTCCAACTCCTTGACCACCCGCTCCGCCTTGTGTCTATATTTCCGCCATTACGATCCATGGCATCGGCGGCCCGGTGTGTAGTGGCCGACCTCGGTTGCCGGCACCACCCGCCTCTTCACCTAAGTCCACCATGCGGGGTAGTGCAGCCTTTTGAGCTCCTAGGACGCCATTCACTTTGCGTGCCTCGATACCCGAAGCATCCACAAGTTTCCGGTTCTGCACAAGTGATTACAAAATGTTTTAGTTTCTATTTTGATTTTCAACATTTCAAATGAAGAATGCCCAACATATGAAGTTGTTTACCTATCCCCAAATGGTGTGATCACGTGACGATTTGCTACCGGTCGAGACGGAGCCGTGGGACCACGTAAGAACGGGGTCCGCGCCGACCGCGGTGGATCCACTTCCTCCGCCGCCTCATCCCCCTCGCCTGCCTCATCCCCGATCGCCTCATCCCCCCGTAAATATTGGAGGCTCTCCATGGGCGTCCGGTAGGGAGCGTTGTGCTACCCGGACGCCTGCCCCTGCTATGCGTCGCCTCTGGAGGGGGACCCGACGCCGCCGACACCTTAGGAGTGTCCGGGTTGGCGTAAAGAGAGTGGATAGCCCTCTTGGGTGGCATTTCCGCATTAAGAAACAACAAACCAATTAGCATATATAAACGAGACATACTTAGTAAGAGATGCAAACGAAGAAAATATAATTACAAAAACAAATAGTATTACATGTATTAGAAACGATCTCTAATTACAAAAAAACAAATAGTATTACATGTATTAGAAACGATCTCCACGATCGGGATGAGCGGGGTTGTAGTCATCGTCATCGCTATCAACCATGTCCAAATTTTCATTCACCTCGGCATCATCAATGACGCCTCGGTGTAAGCAATCAAGGAACTCTATGTCCTTTGGATCTTCCACCTCATCTCCGAGTCCTCATCAACAACCCTTTCGATGTCTACTTCCATTTCAAATAGCCCGCTTAAGTCTATATCAATGCTCCCTTGTAGCCCCTCTTCGTGGTATTTAACTCTTCGCTTGGTTCCGGGTTCAACTCATAATCTTCATCATTCTAGAGAACAACTCTACCGTGCGGCGACATCAGTGTGAACAATGTACCAACCCTTAAGGGTTTTCAAGGTTTGGCAAGCATAGGGACAATAATAGACTTGCCTCGGCAAGTTGAGCCACAAGCCGACATCGTCACCTTCAAGGACGGAATCCAATCGAATCTCGACATGCCCAAGATTAGGGTATTGTCTCGAGACCTTAGGATCAAACCACTTGCATTTGAATAAAACAACCTTTAAAGTTTTGGAACTAGGAAACTCAAGTTCGTATATTTCTTCAAGTATCCCATAATAGGTCTTTTTATTCGTGCGGCGTCATAACACCGTATTCGTGGTACTTCGATGTGGCCGTTTCGTCGTAGCTTGTCATGGCGAAAGCGATACCCGTTCACATCATAAACGGTACATGTCATGATCCTAGAGTCAAAGCCATCAAAAGAACTCCGCCGCAATCTCGGCACTTATAGACTCATCCCGTAGCACCGCAAAGTCGGGGATAGAGTGTTATATATGTTATAGACTCATCCTTGTGGCGGTGGAACTTGAAATCAAGAAAACAAGAGGGGGGTTGATGCGACTTAGTTGGACGGTACCTTCTTTTGGAACCAAGAAATGAAATCCAAACTCTCCTTAAGAATGGTATCAACTTCATGAGCGCGAGGTCGCCTTGATTGATGCCAAAATAGATTAACAAATTCCCGTGTTAACAAGAAACAAGAGGGGTTGGTTGCGTAATAGTGATCGGTGTAAGTAACAAGTTCATTGAGAACTTACTTGATATACGGTATTCTTCAAGGTTGCCCAACAAATATAGCATGATACTCGCGCCACTCTTTATTGTCCAAGGTCTTTGGTTTCAATGCACTTGCTCTTCCAAGTGCCCCCCTTGAAAAGGCTAAGGGTCGATTCATTTTCGTCTTCATTGTAGCGAGACCGTGGATTATGCACGGTAGAAAGGTTGCAATTCGATAGTATGTTGTTGTGAAGTTTGTCACCTCCTCGTTAATGTATGCCTCTCGCGATGGAAGCCTCATTCGGCTTTATTTCCACATTTCTTGCGAATTGTCTTTAGACATCTCTCGATTGGATAGCACCACGTGGGCATACACAAAGCCCCCCATTCGTGCCTCGTACGGGAGGTGCACAATCAAATGTTGCATCGACAAGAAAAACCAGGTGGAAATATCTTCTCCAACTTACGAGACCAACTCGGGGGCTCTTTTTTCCAAGTCAGCAACCACTGTACGTATAACTCTTGGCACAAAGCCGACGGAAGAAATAGCTCAACTCGCCAAAGACGACCCGGATATGCTCGTGGACAAAGCCTCGAACCATCGAGGGAAGAAGCCGCTCAATCCATATGTGGAAGTCGTGACTCTTCATCCCTAAGACTCGGCCACTAGATGGGTTGTTGGCCCCTCTTCGATTCGCCGCATACCCATCGAAACCTTAAGTCCTTCATCCATTGGACTATAACCGTCCTATTCTTCTTTTCCAAGACGTAATCGGCCCTAGGCCTTCTCCATGTCTTGCCGCCTCTTGGAGGCTTCATCTCTAGGTGTGGTCTATCGCATAATGTTGCCAGGTCCGCTCTAGCCTTAGGGTTGTCCTTTGTCTTCTCGTTGTCCATGAGTGTTGCCCTGCAGAGCTTCGGCGACATTCTTCTCGGTGTGCATTACATCAATGTGATGTGGTGTGCGGTGTCCTTAAAATAGGGGAGCCTCTCCAAGCCCGACTTATGAGTCCACATATGTTGAAGACCATACCCCACAAAACCAACTCCGTTTTGATTGGCGACAAGACCATCTATCTTAGCAAGAACCTCGGCGCCGGCCATCTTCTCGCGGTATAGGTCCACACTACGACACCTTTCGTAAAGTTCTTAACGTCTCGTCGAATTCATGGTCAAGAGGGAGGAATTGTCGATGTAAGTCGAACGAGGAAAACTTGCCACCCCTCTTCAACCTAATGAACTCCGTGAGCTTTACAAATCGGGCATGGGAACTTCCCCCGGACACACCAGCGCCCGAATAACCCATACCCGATAAAGTCATGCATTGAGTATTGGTACCAAACATGCATTGTAAAGTTCCTCTTTGTAGCTCGGTCGTATGTCGGCACCCCGTCATTCCATGCAATGATCAACTCATCGATCAAAGGCTCCATGAACACACCCATATGTTTCCCCGGATGTCCAGGAATTATTAGCGACAAGAATATGTTCGGCCGTTGAAGAAGGGCGCCGTAGGGCGGGAGATTTAGGGGGACAATGAAGATTGGCCAACAAGTGTATGGGGCCGCACTCATTCCAAAAGGATTGAACCCATCTCGTTGCAAACGCAACACGCACATTACGAGCTCTTTACTTTTGTCACGATAAACATCATCAAATTTTTCCATGCTTCACCATCCGATGGATGTATCATCTTGTCGGGGATTGTATCCGATGCCATTTTTGTGCCATGTCATCTGTTTCGCGAACTCCTGGCCATGAACATCCGTTGGATTCTCGGTATGAACGGAAGGTACCGTAGGACTCTCATGGGGATGTCAAGGCGGCGCTTCGGCCATCTTTAGATTCTACCTCCACATACCTAGAGGCCTTACACTTTGGACAATAATTCGTTCTTGTGATCTTTCCTAAAGAGGACGCACCCGTTCACAAGCGTGTATCCGCTCATACGGCATCTTAAGCGCTTTGAGGAGTTTCACCGACTCGTACATGTTCGTTGGCGCGAGTGCTTTTTCGGAAGCGTGGTCCCAACAACTTCCAAAAGATATCATTGAAGCAATCCCGACTCAAATTATGCTTAGACTTCAACCCCACTAATCTTGCAATGCCATCCAGTTGAGAAACATTTGCCAACTCGTGAAGGGCATCTTTGCCGACTCCATCATGAGATAGAATGCCCTTGCGGTTTCCTCCGGCTCCCGCTCCTCCGTTTCGTCCCCTCCTCCCGCTCCGTTGGTACCTTGTGTGGCAACCGTGCTTGCCGGAGGTCATCCATCATGTCCGACTCCCAAAGAGCATTATCAAACTCCTCCAAGCGTTGTCTCACCGCTCCGTCTAATACGATGGCCTTCACCATGGCACACCCATTGGGTATAGTCTCGCGTAAAGCCAAACTTGCAAAGATGTTGCCCTATCACCTTCCTCGTCTTCCTAAACCCGTTTGCACATGTGCCGGCAGTGGACACCACACCTCTTTCACTGCTTGAGCACCCAGACCAAATGCTTTATCCAGGAATTCATCGGTCTTCTGTAACCATTCATCAGTGATTTCACCCTGACTACGACGGCCCGTGTACATCCACTCGCGGTTATCCATCCTCTAGTATATACATAACAGAGTAATATAACCATCAATGACATATGCACGCCTTGCCTACTATCTAATAGGTGAGGATAGGTCCTAATCCCACCCGCGGATGTGTAGATGAGGTTAGTTTCCATGTTCTGCTCCGATCCGAGAGAATTTCGGCAGCACCTCCCCGCTGTTCTCCCGATACACGTCCTCGAAGGGAGAGTGTGTATCCGGAGAACAACAAAGGGAGGTGGCGCCGAAACTTCGTCTCGCATCCGAGGGGTAACATGGAAACTAACTCATCTACGCACCCACGGCTGTCCAAAAACGTGGACAATCCGAAATGTATACGACCATAGGTATGCAAAGATCCACATACCCCCGACCGTATCTGTTTGGACGGGAGACGCCAACCGGGCTACACCGATCTACGTACGACAATGGTAAGAAAGAGAGCTTAATTATACCTAGGGTGGCAGTGGAGACAAAGCTAGCGGAAAAGGCGGCGCTATGCAAAGCAGGACCGCTAGCGCCACCGAAGACAATCGGGGTCGCCTAGGTGCTCGATTCCCCACCGATAGGTCCTGCTATGCAAAACAAGAAACATACATCACTATAAGTTGAAAAAAAAAAAATCGGCGTAACCTTCCGTACGGGAGGTTTCCAATACCTGCAAGAAAGAAGCCACGGCAAGAAGGTTGACAATTCAAAAATGATGCATTCGATCGAAGAATATGAACTTAATTTGATAACAACAGCTTACTTTGTTATACGGTAAATCTAATAGCAAAGCCAAACTGTCTATATATAGGATCAGCCATAACATTGTGATGCCATTGAAAGCACACTACAGCTATGTATATAAGAATTTACATAGAAGTTACAAAAACAGAGCACCACAATATCAACTTAGTTGCCATCGATTTGGATATCCAAGCACATGGTTTTTTTTACCACACCAAGCACATGGTTGAAACCTTTCAAAGCACAATGATAGACATAAAAGATAATTATATTCTAAGCAGACTTTCTAACGACAATATAAGCACAAAAGCTAAGCTACATAATATCAGTTAATGATAAACCATACGTACGGATGGCTGATTTGGTTAATTCAATATCAGTTAATGCTACATACATAATAAGCCATACATGTGCATGTTCACGTAAAGCCAAAGTTTCCATCTGTACGTGCGAGTCATACTTTGTGAGACACGGCGCAGGAAGGACAAGCGGCCAAAGTTTCCATCCGTGCGAGTCATACCGTGAGACACGGCGCAGGAAGGACAAGCAAGAGGGCTGCGGCGGCAAGCCACGTCGAGCCGGCTGGAGTGTACTGTTCACAGGAACAGTACTACGAACCCTAGCACATGGATATGCAAAGAAAAAGACTAGGGACGCGAAGCAGCACTAGATCGGGATTAATGAAGCACTAAACAACTAGGGGACCAAAGGAATCGAGCCAAAAGCTAAGCACGTGCGCGGATCGAACAAAAAGAAAATCACCTTTTTTTCCACTTTGGGGAGAAAGGGACAGCACGTGGAGAAGACGACGCCCGGGAGTGGAAGAGGACCGGTGGGCGGAGGAAGTGCCGCACGGTCACGCAGACGAGCCGCGAGAGCCGAGCTGCTATGTCGACGGGCGAGCACACGGGTCGAGGAGAGACGCGCGAGCCACGCCACAGGGCTCGACGCACGGGCGCGGACTGCAACAGGAGTGGCGGGTCGGGCGGGGACCACGCGTCCTCGCGAGGACGCGGCGGCCCGGCAGGGCAGGGGCGGAGCCTTGCAGCGCGGCGGCGGACGGGGACCGCGGCGGCCGTCGAGGTTGCCGGGGAGAAAGCGCGTGGGAGAGAGGAAGGGGAGTGGGAGCGTTGCGGCGCGCCGGGAAGCGGACGCGGTACGTCGAGAGGGCGAGGGGGCAGGCGGCGGAGCCTTGCGCCGCGGCGCGGGACGGGGACCGCGGCCGTCGAGGTTGCCGGAGAAAGCGCGTGGGAGAGAGGAAGGGGAGTGGGAGCGTTGCGGCGCGGCCGGGAAGCGGACGCGGTACGTCGAGAGGGCGAGTGGGCCGGGAATTCGAGTGAGCGTTGCGGCACGCCTGGAAGCCTCGCTCCATTAGTTTTCAATTACAAAGAAATGATCTATCAATTGTTAAGCCGATCCATCCTTCTTACCCCTTCTTGCTTTATGAATCTTACTGCTTCATCTTATATTGTTTTATACGGATATAGCTCATAGCAATCTCATCCATTTATCACTGGTGTTTCCAGCAGTTTATATAGTGCTCATAGCCTTTCATTATTGCATTGACTCACCACCCACAAAACCTTCATCTTAATGTTGTGCTTATCCTTTCGATTAACTAGCTGAAAAAATTATATTGCACAAGTGTCGTTGGACAGCCACCATTAGTATAACATTATTTAGTTAAACTCTGGATCATGTTTTCTTGAAATGTCTAGGCCTGGACCCTTGTGCAATATCTCTTACGATAACCACATGAAAATACTTGACCGTTTACTTTTCTTTGAAAGGTGCAAAGTTTTTTTTTTCTCTGTTGGATGATAGGGATACTACTGTTACTACTATTAGTATCTTTGAAAACTATTGTTGTTTCTCATTTAGTTGTATTGACATGATTTGGATGAGAGGGATACTAATGTTACTATCTGAAAGGATCAAGATGCCCAAGAGGGGGTAGCTCCACTAGTCCTCGTTGGAGCACCCGCGCAAGGGTGTAGCTCCCCTTGATCCTCGCAAGGACCAAGTGCTCTCTAGGGCTGATTCTTCGTCGCTCCGACGCGGTGAATCGCCAAGAACCGCTCACAAGATGAGTTGGGTCATCCACAAGCTCCGCCGGATGATCACCAAGCTCCCAATCACCACCAAGCCATCTAGGTGATGGCGATCACCAAGAGTAACAAGCACAAGCTCTCACTTGACCACACGAGCCTAATGAGAAGGATGGATGCACACTTTGTCACTCTTCTAATCACTTCATGAGATGCTCACACCATGGATTCGCGAATCACTAGCAACTCATGAAGCTCTTGCTCTCTCAAGCTCTCAAAGCAATGTCTCGGCGAAGAAATGGGCAAGAGAGGGAGAGGAGGGGTGAGGTCGTATTTATACCCAAGGCCAAAATCCAACCGTTACCCCTTGGCAGACAGAATCGGGGCGACGGACGCGTCCATCGCTAGGCGTCGGACGCGGCCAACGCTTTACCCAATTTAAACTTCCGGCTAGCCGTTACCGGCGTCGGACGCGTCCAACGCCTACCGACGGACGCGTCCGACGGTCGGCCTCCGAAGAAAGGTCACCGGGTCCGCATCCGACGGGCCCACCGGCGTCCGACGCCCCTCGTTTCACCTCGGTTTGAAGAACTTTGTGAACGGCTTCGACTTCGGGCACCCTCAGGAACGAAATGGAGCCACCTAGCGCTATGATTGACAAGTGTGCACCACACCTAATCCACTAGACTTACCTAGGTCAAGCTACCCATTTGCACTCCCCTTAATAGTACGACCAAAGGAGAAAACAAAATCCTAATGATTAATCCGATGTCTCTCAACACCATCGACAATGACCGACCGTTCTTAATCTTGTCGTTGATCCTTTGAAAGCCAAAACGTTTTCCATCGTTAAGAGGGCATGACAACCGTATTGCCCGACATCCTATTACCATGACTTAACTTACCATTGTTTCGTAACACACGTTAGTCACGATATTTTACATTGTCATTAATCATCGAAACCCACATCATCCATGCGCGGACGCCTTGCCGTGTTGCGTCGGACGCGTCGTCGATCCACGGACGCGATCCGGTAGGGGTGAAAATCACCGGCCCGTGGGGACGCGAGCTTGGGCGTCGGACGCGTCTTAACGTGCGTCCGTCTTTTTTTTTTCTTTTTCAGCTCAATTTGTTCTCAACAGCGGTGAACGCGGCCGCGTGGTGTCCGTCGGACGAGAAAAAAAGACCTCGGCGTCCGTCTCCGTTTAGATTTCACCTTTGCTACCTATGAAAAGAACATGATAAGTAACTAGCCAAGTAATAACACAACTAGGATCTCAACAATACGAAAACTTGAATCAATCCTAATCCAAATTGTTTTTGGTTCCCAACAAACCCTGAATGTTCTGGATTGTGAATTTTAGAGATGAACAGTCGCTCAAAAATAATTCAAGAAATAGTTGCTAATTTCCTTATTCATGGAGGTTAGCATCCATCAGTTCATCAGTTTTGTTACTAGTATCTATTCACACAACTATATCAGCGAAAATATACACGGTATAATTAGTACTATAAATTAATTTTTATACAACTAAATCTGCAGCAAGTATATAAAACAAGGATAATTAAAACAAATGAAGAACACGGGAAAAATAAATAAAAAATGGTTAACAAAATATAATGAGTGTAAGATTAGACCACTTCAGCTCCACATCACCTTCTTGTCCAACTCAGCATCCCTCCGTCCAAAAAAAAATATCCCTTCTCCCGAATCCTCTCCACTTCTCCCGAACCCGGACGGCCGGACGAACGCGCACGCCTACGCCGCTCCGCCGCAACGCCTCCTCCTCCCCGTCTTCTCCCAAGCTCCCCGTCTTCTCCCAACGCCTCCTCCTCCCCGTCTTCTCCTCTCTCCTCCCCTCGCCCTCGGCGGGGCAGCGGCGGCGCGGCGGCGCGCAGCCCACGGCACGGCCGCCCCCACGGCGCGGCGACGGTAGATCTGCCACGCACGGCTGCCACGGCGCGGCGGCTTGCGGACTCGCGGGGCGGCGCGTCGACGGCGCCCGGCGGCCGGTCCGGCGCGGCGGCCCGACCACGCGGCCCGGGCGGAGCCACCCCGGTGCAGCGGCGGGCTGCGACCTAGGGCCCTGCGGGGCGGCGGCGTAGCACCGGCGGCCTCCCTCCTCGCTCTCTCTCCCTCTCGTCTCGATCGCCACCGAGCCATGGCGCGGCGAGCTCGGCCGACTATGGCGTGCCGCTCCTCCGCACGTCCCAAACCCGAGCGTTGATTCACGGCGGAGCCGACCAACGCACCGCCATCGAGCAGGTCGTCGTATCTACAAGGCCTAATCAGCCGCGGTCTAATAATGTGCAATCACATCATGCGGCGGCGTACGTGACACCGTGGCCGAGTTTGACTGATTTTGTCTCGCCATGTCCAGGTGGCGGTGGAGGAGCGCAGATTTGGGAGGCAAGGCCGCTTGATCTCACAAAGACTCGATGGCACACATGCTTGTGCTGTTCAAGGTGACCGAGAGGCTTCCACGCCGCAGGTAAGGCAACGTTGCAATTGGATGCCTACTTAAAGCCACCACCACCTAGCAATCAATTAGAGATGCCAGCACATTTGAGATCGAATACAAATGTCAATAACTTGCTAACCTCCAAGTTTAAAAATGTTCGATACTTTGGAGAATAATTACTAAAAAGTGCAATACATATTTGTTATGTTTGTCATCTTTCACTACGTTGACCACTTGAGGCATTAGAGATGAGTTCATTTTCCTCTTACTGTACAGTCCACATTAACAAGAGGAATAGTTCATTTTCGTATAGTGGATAGTTCATTTTCCTCTTACTGTTTGCACTGGTGTGTTTGGGCAATTGTATTTGAGAAAATATGGGATAAGGGTTGGAGCCTTGTGATCGGGGTAGATTTGAAAGGCTGAAGATCTTTTCTGGAATTTGCTTTTCTCAGCGTAGATGTGCTTTCCTAACTTACTCCAAATATTTGTAGTGTGACAAAAGTCCATGTCTAATGACTGAATGTTTTCTTCCTAAAACTTTTTTGGTATTATAAATGATGAACTTGGTAGGATCACACAAACCAAATGTTATATTTACATAGCCTACCTTCGAAATCGATTCTAAATTTATTTAGTTCATCTTCAAAATTTCCAATGCAACCAGATTGATATGTTCTGTGGTCTGTAATTTATATACCTAATCCCAAATGCTTTCCCTGTTTGTATATTGTACCTAGGTTCAGTTGATCTTTTGTGTGCTTCTGCTTCTGCCTACAGACTAAGTTGAGTCATATTAATAAAATCAATGATATGCTACAATTTTAGGCTCTAAAGAAAATATGCAAGCTGTAGGATGAAAACCATGTGCAAATGGTATTCTGGTTCAATATGTACATTCATGTTATCAAGAGTTGCATAAGCACATTTTGCTTTCTCTCACTTTCTTCTTGGTTATATCCAAAGATGATCACCTTACTTGATTATTTAATTTTCAAACATAATAGTCACTCAAAATAATGTAGGAGTATCTTTTCCCTCCCAATATAAGATTGTTTCGATGCTACTAACACTCGCCGACACATAACCCTGTTGTAGAAAAGGTCATTTAGGCAACAATCTGGGTAATCCAACAACATGTTATTGTCATTTTTTAAAATAAAATGAACTCACATTGTTGTTCTCTCATTTCCACAGGGATTAGCCCGATGATGCTTTGCTAGGAGGAGGGTCAGCGCCATCGTGACATGTGCGATGCACGGTCTGCGCTAAGAGTCAACGGCGGACGAATGAAGGAAGGCTTGTCCTAAGGTGATGCTTCAGCCCCCTGTTAATTTCATGATGGTTCAGGTGGGGAGGAATGTCAATATTTTGTGTTCATGATTTTTTTCCCGGTTCCTTGAATGAAAGGACCAAGTTGGGAAGTTCTGTGTATGAAGTATGGTGACAAGTGAGGCTAAAGGACACAAAGGCAAGCCAATCAGCGAATTGCAAGGTTCAGCCTTGGCGCTGCCTCCTTAAACAGGATGACAAGTTTTTGCAATATCTCTGGTACTCCAATTTCCCCTTTCATTTTTCTAATTCACTTCGTGCCTCTCCGGTTAATTCGCGGGACAAATTAACTCTCATCTGAAACCTGGAACACATTGCAAAAAAATTCACACTACGTAGCAAGAAATCAAGCCTATCTTAGCTGCAATAAATAACCCTAATAAAATGAGTTTATATTCCATTATCCAGTTACCAGTGTACATGGCTGGTTATTGAGAATCTGAAGAATGGCTCACTACTTTGCACAGGACTTATAGGACACCTAAAGCTCCAAGTCTAAAAGCAATATCATGTGGAAGAGGATGGGGATTAGAGAGCATGTGATCACCTGTCTATATTATGCCGCTGCCGGTTATCCTATGCTTGAGGTCCCCATCTAACTTAGTGGTGTCTTGCCTTTTGGAGATAAAAATTGATGTGAATGTGCAAAGATGTTCCAAAAGGTTCGTTTCAGACTTCACATACTTCATTGATGAATTGAAGTGCAACGAACCTTTAGAATATACATATATACAACTGTCTTATGTATTGTTGTTTGTAGACACATTTACTCTGCAGGTAGGGCAGCAGCATGCCAAGTTGAGCACATAAAGAAGTTTCAGCACATTACCATATTGCAAATTACTTGGAACAAAAAAGGTTTGTTCTTGCTGCACATATATGAATTTCATTGTTTGCCCTCTAGCAGTGTGTGTGACTATCCTATATTTTATAGCTTATACTAGCAGAAATTCCCGCGGGGTAGAGTGTGCTCATTGAAACTGTGAAGAAGTTAATTATATTAGAATTACTAAATACTAAGTCATGGGGATTCAATCAAACTGTATAATGTTTTGATGGTAAAATATGAAGGCGTTGTTCTAATGTTTTTTCTTTTCTTTTGAACTGTTGTTGTGTACGTGGAAGCAAATTCAAAAAGTCAGAATGGAGGAGTCCATAGCATAGAAGCAGCCCCTGGAAGTGGATATTAGGCTGAAATGTAGATTTGATTCCTTGCACGTAGCGGGTCTTGTGCTCGCTCGATGAGAGACAAAGAGGATACAAATTAATGGACTTTGGTTTACATCATAGATAGGTGTCTATAATATATGATGTAGACAAATTGGAAACCATAGAAGCAGCACAATCGTTTTAAACACTTTCATTTGCAAAGCTTTGAAGCATCTTGAATGTTGCAAAGTGCAATCATGACGGCTGCGCTTCTTAGAGGGGACTATCAAAAGGAGCATCATAGTTCTTTGAAGGCAACATAATTTCATAATTTATATAGAACAAACAGAGCAAAAAAATAGCTAGGAAGGAACATGAATTCATTAAAACCTTTTGCAACAGATGTAATAGGTTGGCATCATTCGAACACAAGTCGTCGTTAGGAACCCTTTAAGTAACCTCCTTTTAATTTTTGAAAGGCTAAGCTGGAGCACATTACAAAGGACATGATCACTATGAGGCAATTTACTTGTGAGATATTCGCTGCACACTCACATGCATGAACCATCTCATTTGAAAGAGCCCGACAAAATTGATCTATTGTACACGCTTTGGGAACTTTGATGTCCGAGCCGTGCAACACAGGTAGAAAGTTAAACGAATCACAATTAGAAAGGAAGCAGCATTACTAATTCAGAATAGGTGCAAATACACATGAATTGTACCAAATTATAGATCAGTCAGTAGTTGTAACCTGCATGAATAAGCGTTCTTTTGAGATTATTGCACCAATGATCTTGCTGCTAACCTCGCCCTCATTTTCACGGCAGTGAACACCGAATCGGTCTCGACAAAGACCGCATGTTGCCAAATCGTTGGCAATCTTGCCGCTGGAGTTGGGAGCCTCGATTTGTGGAAGGTATGGTGCAGTGTAGATACCTTGATGCTGCGTGGCAAGCAAAACAAATTTTTTTGTTAGTTCTAAGATTTGGTTGACACATGCATACCCATCCTGTTTAATCCGCATAAACCAAACGAAATGGTAAGCAAAGGAAATGACCTTGTGGCATTCTATCCAAAGATGTCGAAGGCGAGCACATGCACGGGTAAGAGGAAGGACGCGAAGAGTGCACGTCCATGTTGCCGGCAGGGGATGGACGGCATTTGGCAACGCGGCCTCTCGCTGAGAGCAGTGACGGAGGGACGTCTTCCGTGGACGGCACTTGGCTGCACGGCTTCGCCAAGAGCAGAGCCGGAGGCGGCAATGGCGACCGGTAGGGGTGGGGGAGCGGCGGAGCGACGGCGGGGAAGCGGTGCGGCACGCGTGGAGCCGGGGTCGGCCTACGCCGAGGAGAGGATGGGGAGGGCGGCCGTTGACGGCCGTCCGTGGTGGCCCTCGACGCCGAGCGGAGAGGAGCGGCGTGGCCACGCGGGTAGCGAGAGGGAGGAGAAAAGGGCGTGTCATGGGTTGGAGGAGCCGGGAGAAAATTCCAGCATGTTCCTCGCGGAGCAGGCGAGAGGCCACTACCTGCATCGTGGTTTCGTGAAGGTGGGGTACGTGGACGTTTGTGGATGCTCGGCTTCAGGAGCGCTTCGGGATTGGATGGCAATTGCCGTATACGTTCCGGGGAACAGGAAATTGTGAGGAGGCACGAAAATTGAAGTAAGAGTATTGTATAGATTACACCAGGTGAAGGGCCCTCTAAAGTACACTTAAATAGTAAAAGTAAAAGCAAAAGCAAAAGCAAAAAAAAAAAAAAAAAAAAAAAAAAACTCTTGAAAGGCCTTGGCATCTCATCAGTTGCATGAGATTGACAGCAAGAAATGGTGTCTGCTCATACAACCTGGATATACACATGTCATCTAAATTACATATCGATTCGTTGGTCCTTTCCTTTGAGAATAGATTTACTCCTAGATAACTCTCTACGTTGGTTTTAGAGGTACAGTTTGTTTAGCCTATGTGGTACAACATAGTTTTCAAGCTTCTCATTTTAATGGAAACTTCAAGGTCCTGCTCCTCTTTTCAATAAAACTATATATTAACTCCTATTACCTATTCTTTTCTTGATCTTCAATCTATCCTCACATATATGCTAGCATATTGACGTAGATAACATTTTGGAATAACTAAGTCGACCATTTATCCGTATTATTCCGACTATAATAATGATTGATTGATTTCAGTTATGGTACAATGAGGTGGCGAAGCCATTCTAACCTCCGGACATCTTTGCAGATCCTGTAAGAAGAACACTTGCATTGAAGAAACAAGCACTATATATACTCCGAAGAAATGTAGGTTCACCACACCTCTACACGCCTATCTTAACTCATTATAGATGTAGATTAACCGTATGCATTGAATTATTTGAGATGTCGGTTAGATACCCATGTGGTTTGTGCTAAACCATTAGGTTATGGTCCTGTCTGGTTACCAACTAACCTCAAAAAATGAGGACCTCATTTCATTGTGTGAAAATTCTAAGCCTTATGTCCGCACTAAGGCCATCTTTTCCTCTTAATTGCACATTTTAGTTCTTGTATGGCGGTTGTGAATTCTATGTGCTTACCGCGGACGCATCCATGAAAAATAGAAAAGGACTTCACCGGTTATTTGTCGATGCCTCCTATGTTGTCCCCTGTTTTTGTTTGCATGGTTTTAGACGATTTTAATTGTTTACTTTCTAAAACATGTTTTGTTTGCGCTCTCCACTAATATCGTTCCTTCTTTTTTGCAGCCGATGACTACAACGAGACCAACTCCCAACCAAGAGGTACATTATATGACATATTACCACAATATAACCTTTATCCACCTATGACACTATATTAATTTAAAGTTACAAGTAATACATCAATAAACGTTCTGAAATATATGCAGAGATGTTAGGACCGAGGGATTACAACCGTATGATTACAACCGTATGAATAGTCCACCCTCGCACTTACCTAGATTCATTGACATATAGAAAGTACCGAAAAACGCGTTCCGGCGGGAGGTTTCGGGAGAACGGCCCGTTCCCGGCGGGAGGTTGCCGGGAGAACGGCCTTGCCCCGCATTGTTGTCTATTTTGTTTTGGGCAGCACTCAAGCGTGTAAATTGACCGGTCGAAGCCTCACGTACCGGCAGGCCCTCACATGTGCCGGGCCATCGCCTTGTTTCCGAGCGCGATCAAGTGGGCGGGTGGCGAGAGAGGGGGAGAGAGATGTTTGAAAGGAGACAGGAGAAAAGGAAAGAGCCAAAACAAAAGTAGAGATGCATCCAAGAGTTTTGCACTGCAGCAGAGGCACCGGCAATGACCCACCTTGTGTTTGCTGTAGCGACGCGCCCGCCGGCCGTTTTGGTTTCTTTAGCCGAGCGTCGTAGCCGAGCGCGCGCCATGCATATATGCGCGCGCGAGCTTGGGTTGAGGGCGCGAGCGACGGGTCGACGGCGGTGTACGAATTTTAAAGAGGAAGATGAACCCGCCGGGCAGTTTTCAAGAATGAAGAAACCTCACTTGTAAATCCTCAATTTTTCAAATATAGGCTTAGCATAATTTTTGAAATAAACTGGGGCTGCATGCATGGGTGAGGGAGGGCCGGGTGTCGCGTGACAATGAACAGGGTCGTCTTTCAATGAGACAATATTGACCCTTGTACGTACGCTTCCCGGTGCTTTGCGACGGAGCAGCGGCATGGCGAGAGGACCCCGGCGCTCGGCGGACGCGGCCAATTAAGGACGCCTCGGTGGGTGCTCACGAGGCGATGCCGGGCCGACGATCGAGGCGGCAGCGGCCATGCATGAGCCCATGACGTGCCTTTCCACACGCCGGCCGGGGGCCGGATCGAGCGGCGCCCGCGAGGGAGGGCCCAAACGGGCAGCCTTGCCACACGCAGAGCTCCGGCGCGGCGTGTGTTTACGAGGCGCTCTAGCACCACACGGCAAGACTCCGGCCCCGCGGCCGCCGCGGTGCGGCCGGAGTGGCCGAGCTAGCGAGTGGGACGACGAGTCGTCGTTGTCTCGGGACGCGGGACTCGCTAGCCGCCGTCTCTCGCCGGCGCCGGCATGCATATGAGCGGCGGCCGGCACAGCCGCCAATGAATCCACATATCATGCGCTCGATCGAGGCCGCCATGAATCCATGTGCGCTCGGATAGATCGAGTCTCTCGATCGGCTCTAGCATTAATGGCATCGCGGCGCGCGCGCGCGGTGCCGATGAATTAGTGGTGTGCCATGAATCCGGCCATGCGCTCGGATCGGAGTCTCTCGGCCATGCCGGCTACGCTCTCGGCCGGCCGGCCGGCTACGCTCTCGGCCGGCCCGGCCGGCTGCTGCTCTCGGCTTCGGGCCGGCTCTGCGGTCGTTTCTCGGCCGCTGCGCTCGCATGCATGTGGCATCGGCGGCCGGGCAGGCCGCCATGAATCCAACTCGAGGCCGCGCCATGAATCCATGAGCTCGGATCGGAGTCTCTCGGCCAAGCTCGTTCTCGCCGGCCGGCTACGCATGCGGTCCGGCTGGCGTGAAAGTCGGCACCGCGCCCGCCGCAACCCGTTCAAGCAAGAACACGCAGAGAACGCATACTTGGGACTATATATAGGGCCCTCCTTAGCTGACCTTGTGGCTATAGTAGCGGTTTGTTTGGCTATAGTAGCGGCTGTTTGGCCCGGCTCTTTCTCTCCCGTTGCTTTGCCAAGACACGGTGCACACGGCCGTCGCCGTGTTGTGGGCCGATGCGGCGCGCCTAGCTAGCTAGGCTTTCGGCCGGAGCTAGAAGAAAAGCGAGCGACCTTAATTGGCTGCGTGACTGTTTGAGAAGGTCGACGGCCGCCGTGACACGCTTGCCGATGGCATTCGTTGCGCAGCCGCCCGTGCCGTGCGGCAAGGATACCGGGGCCCTTCCTGGGCCCCGGCGCGCGCCGAGTGTGGGGACGTCCGGGAGAGACACGAGCGATCCAAACCAAAGCCCGAGTGCGACGAGCTGATGCAGCTTTTCTTTTCTTTAAACAATAAACAATATAAAAATGAAGTTTCAGGAATCTTGGCCCCGCGGAATCCTTCAAAACCGTCCCTCTTCAATAATAGGAGTTTCTCAATCAAACAGTTTTACCATATTCTACAGACTAGAAAGCAGCTTTTATTATTTGTTAGGGAACTAGAACCAGTTTCTATCCATATTCCGAAACTTTTTTCTGAAGAAATGGAATCTCTCGCACGTACGGGATTCCTCATGTTTCCTACTCTTTTTTGGTTTTCTAAATGCATTATTTTAATTATGTATTTTAGCATCGTGTGTGTATAATTGCATAATAGAAACTAGTGGAATCAAAACATCTACTTTTAAGCTTTTGTTCATCATAAAAGTAAGAAACTGTTTAGTAGAGATTCTCGGTTTCTCCTTTCAAACTATCTTCTGTTTGCTTCCGGATATTGCAAGCAATTGAAATGTAAAACCTACTTAACTAGCCCTTCGGGTAGTATCTTTTCTAGTATAGGTCTTCTCTTGGAGTTGCTCTTAGCTAAGTAATTTTTAGTTCTAGTGTAAAACTTATAATCAATCCTTCGACTAATCATTAACTTATCTTAGCTAATTTAGATTAATACTTAGCTCTACCTAATAATTAGCCCTAGCGGATCAAAACATGTCCTATGCAGTACATGTGTAATGCGTTGGAATAAAAAAACTCAAACCACTAGGATGATACATTAATTTGAGTCTATTTGTAAAATAAATGATTTTTGGATTGTTAGAAATCCCATTTTTATAATTTTCTATCTAGTCCTATTCTACTCCTTATGTCCTGAAACATAAGGCGTTCAAGTGATTCTAAGACAAATAAGGAGCTTGGCAAAATACCACCTTGCTCTTCGCTAATTAAAACAGAGAGTGCTAGCTCTTAGCTACCGGCGCGGACGACTCTTTTTGCGTGACACCATGCATGTGTTCAAAAGAAATCTCAGTATTTTCTACCATAAGGATGAGGGCAGGGGCAGGCGTTTCAGAAACTAGAATATCTACATTTTGGTACAAATTTTAAAATCATGATGTCTTATATTTTGGAACGGATACTGAGAGCACTCTCTGAAACTAATAAGCTATTGATTAAAGAAGATCCTTGGTTTTTCTTTAGAATGTACTACTCGCGCCTGCATTAACTAGAAGGGCTTGCTTTTCTTCTACCACTGATTCATCAGTATAGTTGTAGTATAGCATTAATTTGGAACTATTAGCTCGCCCAAAAGGTTGTTTTCGTCAAAAAAAAAAAAAAAAAAAAGTCCGTCGCGTCCTCCGCGCCCCAACTCTCTCAAACGCGTTGCAGGCAGCACGGGCGCCGGGGTCCGCCCGCAGGACCGCAGAGACAGCCCGACATAAATATGGCTGCACAACACGCCACGAGACCCTCGAACCCGCACAATCGATCGCCTCTCTCTCGCTCCGTCGCCGGCCCGCCGCCTCCCTCGCATCACCGGCCGCGCCTCGCCGTCACCGCGTGCGGGCGCTCGACTCCACCGCCTATTCGCTGCGATGGCCGACGTATCCCTTGGAGGCCTCGGCGGCGGGCGGCGGCGGCGGCGGGGCGGGGCGGCGCGGCGGCGGCGGCGGGCGGCGGCGCGGCTGCCCCGGCTATCCCCACCGCCGCGGCCGTTACTTCGCATGGGCCGCCTCATCATGCCGCAGACGACGAATTCAAAAGCCAACGCTGCCTTGGCTTGCTCGTCGGATGCTTGGGCTGCCCAAGACCGTGCCGGCGGCATAGGCGGCTATGGCTGCCCGGCGAAAGGTTCGGATGCACCGGCCGCATCAAGCGCCGGGCGAGCCTCCGGGGTCTTAGGGCCGCCGCGGATGTAGGAGCCAATGCGCCGGCCGCCGCTCGTGGCGACCGCCCGGCGGCCCCGGGCTGCCCGGCATTCGGGCGGATGCCCGGCTGCCCCCACCGCAACGTCGGGAACTTCCACGGCGGCGGCTCCAAAGCGGAACTTCCACGGCGGCGGCTCCAGAAGCCTACTTCCACGGCGGCGGCCAAAGCACTCAAACGGTAAGCCGATCGAATCCCTCCCAAGAACAAAAATGCTATACTAGTACTTTATATAGCTAGGTACTACTGATGAATAAAAACGTTATATATAAATCAGAAATTTTATAACGCAGCCCGCCTAGTTAATGCGGCGCGATAGTACATTCAAACGTTATTTAAAGTCTTAACGCAGCTTAACTGCGCGCGCATATATTGCTTGTTTACTGCTTACTAAGTGAGTTATTGATCCCAAAAAGAAAACCGAGGTTATGCATCGTTTGTTCAGCAGGTTACCGAGATTCGTCCAAATGAAGGATATCCGCAGGGGCCGAGAGGAATCAAAGCGGGAGCGGGGGCAAGAAGAGCAGCGGCCGGAGCAGCTGCCTCGGCGCGGCAAAAAAGCTTTAAACGTCAACCCAAAGCATTTTATCGAGGATCAAGTCTTCGGTCGCGAGCAATTGGTATCGGTGAGAAGCCGAAAGGCCGTAAGTCACGTCGGGGAGCGATGACCCCGCATGAACGTGAGTTCTTCTCCACGTCAAACGCAACAGGAAGGAACGTCGTGGTTGACGCCGCCGCTAGCGAGAAGCCGGGCAATGTGATCGCCGATCTCCGAGCATAAGGACATACGTCGAAGCCTCCCCGAGGAGACCGACGGCGATGAGGACAACTAGACCTACATGTCTTGTTAAGTAGTGTAATGTTAAGTAAGGGAGTAGCTATTGCACACGCCGAAGTTTTCAAAAAGATCAGGCGATGTTTGCTGCCATGTACTATGTATCATCTCGCTTCCTCCTTCCCTCCATGCATGTTGTGGCGTATGCTATGTAAACCAGGTTCCCGTGGAAACTATGGATACTCGCACGTGGATCGTTGGATCTAAATCCAATGGATATGGCTAATTTCTCTTTTTTGCAAAATAAACACCAGATTTAGATCCAACGATCCACTCATCCGTCACCGGGTTTATTTTAAAAAAAAAAAAGAGATTAGCCATATCCATCGATTTAGATCCAACGATCCACGTGCGAGTTTCCATAGTTTTCACGGAACCTGGTTTCCATAGCATACGCTCCCGGTTAAGTAATGTATTGTTATTTTGAACATCTTTAATTTATTGTTGAGTAATGTAATGATTTACCTAGTTAAGTAATGTATTGTTATTTTGAACATCTTTAATGTATTGTTGAGTAATGTAATGATTTTTCGGAGAACAATTCCACGGAACGCGCCTTGTTAGGTATACCTACAAACACTATGGAGTTAAAAACTATAGGAAAATGAATGCCCTGAACGTCTGCGCTTGTCGGTCAACAAGAGGATACAGAGTAAATGGAAGGTCCAGATCGAGGTAATCAACAACAATCATCACGGATTAAATTATACGTACTAAAAAAAGTTTTCAGCCTTTTTTTACATTATAGACTCGTGTGCACAATTAATGATGATTTTGGTGATATATGTAATATATGATTAATCCGTATATGTATTTCAGGATGCATGTTATGTTAATCTCTCCGTTTCAAATTACAAGTCACTTTAAATTTGACATACGTAAAATCTTGATGAAGAGAAAAAAATGAATTGAAGGACCATGTATTTTGTAATACGTCCCCTTATACAAAATTTCTAGCTCCGCTACTGAGTAAAGGCTTTGCCGAGCACCCAAAAAAAAGACACTAGGCAAAGAGCTCTTCGCTGATATAACCGATTCGTCATGCGCTCTTTGTCGAGTGCAGCACTCAATAAAGGTTTTGCCGATCGAGTGCATATCTCCCTTGTCGTGTGCCTTGGGCACTCGACAAAGGATGCATTTCCAGTAGTGGAAGGTAGGAATTGTTTTTGTTTTGCTATCATGTTGATGGGACGTCTTTCAGTAAGAGGCTGAAGGTAGGAAAATGTATTTCATTTGTCATCAGCACAGTAATTGATTTATCGGACATCAAATAATGATTGTAAGTGTTTGAGTAGTAGCCTGTTGATTTTTGGTTCAACTTCCATGTGATTTTTGGAATGGGGGTTTACAGTATATCACATGTTGATGCTAGTTTTTGTTTTCAGGATATTTCAAGGGGTCGGCAGTTTAGTATACTACTTCCTAGATTTATTTACTCAAATAAAGCTATTATTTCATATATTCCTATTGTGATTTTCCTCAATTCTCAAAAAGGTGATTTTTTCAAAGTTGTCATTTTGCATGTCATAATTGTGATAATTTTTAGACATAACAATGCATTATGATAACTAATAGTATTATGTTGATACCATTGTTTGGAATTTTATGATTAGTATTTTTCAAAACAAATCTTAATATAATTATTCTCAAAAAACGAATATTTTTTTGACAAAAAAATTCTGCCTCTTTCGTCTCAACCCACCTCCCCCAACCCACCCCCACCCCCACCCCCCACCCCACACACACAAACCTGCCCATACGAGATGGCTTAAAGAAAAAACCGATCAGGCCTGAAACGACGAGGCTCTGCCCTGAAACCACTGAATCGATCAGGCTCACGTCGTCTTTTGGTGGAATTGTCATTCAACCTCGTGACTCGAGACCGCATCTCCACTATAGCTGGGGGTTCCTGCGCATGTCTTCTCCCTCGCCGCGTCGGCGTCCCGTACAACGGAGGTGAATGCGCGAAGGCCATCGCGGCCGCGCGCCCGCCGGCGTCGTCCCGCTCCGATCCACTCCTCGAGCCTGCCCCCACCACCGCCGTTGAGCCTCCACACCTCCGCCGCCGCAATTTACCCATGGGCATGCTTCCTCGGCCGCGCCCCGTCAATGGAGGTGAAGCGGAGGCCATCGCGGCCGCCCCACGGCGTCGTCCCTCCGGGGTTGACGAGGTACGGGATGGTCTCGGTGCGCTCCCCTCGCCCTCCCTATTCCACACGCGCCCCGATCCACTCCCTCGAGCGTCCCCACCGCCGCCGCCGTCGAGCTTCCACACCGCCGCCGCCGCACTGGGAGATTTACCCCTGCACATGCTTTCCTCGGCCGCGCGTGCCCGGAGGTCATCGCCGCCCCCCGCCGGCGTCGTCCCCGCCGGGTTGACGAGGTACGGGATGGCGTCGCGCGTCTCCCCCGCCCGCTATGTTCCACACGCGCCCCGATCCACTCCCTCCAGCCTCCCCACCGCCGCCGTCGTCGAGCCTCCCCATCGCCGCCGCCGCCACCGCACGGGAGGTTTACTCCCGCCCATGCCTCCTCGGCCGCGCAGAGGCCATCGCGGCCGCCCGCCGGGGTTGACGAGGTACGGAATGGCGAGGACCTCCTCTTCCTCGACGGCGGCGCGGAAGGGGAAGGAGAAGATCTCGTCGCCGGCGCCGGCGCCGCGCGCCGGGACCTCCTCCTCGAAGGTGGCGCCGGCGGTGTGCATCCACCACACCGTGGGCAACAAGAAGAGCTGCCTTCCATGCCTCCTCACAACCTACACATGCGCCGAAACCACCGGGATCTCCAATGGCCAGGTATATTTCCCCGAATTGTGATATGTTATTGCTTCGAACTTATTTTTGAGGCTAACTCGGAGGGGTTTGCACCCCTACGGTGAAAAAACTTTATTAAAGCAAGTTGTTCAAGAGTACAAAAACGAAAGAGGAGGTGGGAGGAAGAGAATCGGGATACATAAAAAGAAATGAAAAAGAGCAAGAAAGTGCACAACCGCACGAAGCCTTGCTAAACTAGATTTGCAGTCCATAGTTCAATCCAAGGGGAGTAGTTTTTCCCGGCTCGAGAAGGAGTAGACTCGCACTCATTTTTGAAAAATTCATTTGCTTGCTGAATTGTAGGATTGATTCATCGAAGATGAAGTCATTTCTTGATTTCCATATAGCCCAGGCCACTAAAATGAACAACTTGCTTCGAACTTATTGCTTCGTGTTTTGCGAAGTTTAAATGGACCTAACCCCACTCAAGATTGCGAGCGATGTTAGTAGCAAGCAGCACACACAAAGACTAGATCCAGCCCGAACAAGAGGTCAAGGAGCCCGAAGAAGTTACGTCCATGCTTTGGACAAGAACATGAAGGAATGTATGGAGAAAATGCGAAGAAATGGAACGATAGGCGAAAGCACTCGAGGATGAGAAGAAGGAAATGGGAAGGATGATTGTGCAAGTGCAACGGATGGCAAGAGAGTGTGGTGCAACCGAGGAGACCCCAGATACGTGGATTGGTGTGTTGGAGATGACCTTTTCTAAACGTGCGACCAAGTTCTTCATGGAGTCCGACCCGGTCGGAAGGTTGGCCATCATTAAGCACTATGCCGGGTCCGTGACATCATGATTAGCAAAACACACCGAAGGTATGTTCTTGGTCATTGTTTCGATAAGACCCTTCCTTTTAAAACATCGAAGTTCCTTCCTAGCCAAATCAATAGAGTTGAGTTAGTACTTGACATTTTTTTTGATTTGCATAGAGGGATGCAACAATTGAGGATTATGAAGAGGACTGGGAGAAGGATTTTTTCAACATTTTGCTAGATAATGATCTAGTTGGATTCAACTACGGTATGTATTTGTATGCTACACATTTGGACAAATACCGGAATAGGGTCGAGTATAGGAAACCACCCTTGACCGGGCTGGAATGGGTCAAGTGGAAGTTGGCAAATAGTACTGCACATGTTTAGAATGAGCTCCAATATGTTCTAATTAAAACACTTAACTTTTACAGTACTTCGAGACGCAGCAGAACCACACGATAGGAAGGAAATATTGAGTTAGAAATGTCAATGAAAGGGCCAACCACCATGTGTTCTTGCGCCTATGAATTGCGCTTGGGCTGATGAATAAGTCTTGACAAATGTGCATATTTGAGGTGCTTTATGTACTTGTTGAGCACATGTAACATTTTTCGACTTGTATATTTGAGGTGCTTTACTTGTTGGGCACGTCACATGATTCGGACATGTATGTTTGAGGTGCTTTATGTAGTTGGTGAGCACATGTAATATTTTTCGGACTTGTATGTTTGAGGGCATATTCTTTTTACTTGGTGAGGACATGTGATAATTTTTTTCGGATGGTTCCATTACATTTTTAGCACCATTTGCGTGAATAAAATAAAATGTTTTGAGTGAAGGTTATGCATACACAGGTCATTCAAAGGCATATATTCAAAGGTTATGCATACAAAGGTCATGCAATTATCTGTGTGAGCTCCTCTTGTTCTGTAATTAATGCTTAGTTTTCTTTTGAATTCAAGTTGTTGAAAATGTCTCTTGGGAGGATATTGGTGGGCTAGAGAATGTCAAGAGGGAGCTCCAGGAGGTAATTAGATGCTAATTGACTTCTGCTCTTGATATTGTTTTTTACCACAATTTGCTAATTTCTTTCAAAATTGATGTAGACTGTTCAATATCCTATGGAGCATCCGGAGAAGTTCGAGAAGTTTGGCATGTCTCCATCTAAAGGAGTTCTGTTCTATGGTCCTGCGTGTGGTAAGACCTTGTTGGCAAAGGCAATTGCCAATGAGTGCCAGCTAACTTCATCGTTGTCGCGAACGAGCCGCTAGCTTGGTTGTAGCGCTCACCACCCGCGTTTAATTCGTCGGACGCAAGTTTTGCATGGGGGTCTTTCCCCGAGGCGACGCCACAATGGGACTACGACGTGCTCGTCTACGAGGTTCGGTGCGACTTCGGTGATCTCCGGTAAGGACGCTCGGTCGTATATAGGTTGTAGATCTAGGGGTGTGCGTGCGTGCGTGTGGTGTGTGTTGTGTAGAGTTCAGATGCTACAACTTGTATACTAACTTGTATACTAGGAGTCCGGCTAAAAAAAAAAAAACTTCATCGTGTCTAGATCTATAGTAGTATTGGATTTCCCTCGCCTTGCTTTTCTACCCGCTACCGTGCAACAAGCCCGTTCATCGTGCCACCGGTGCCCGTTACCGCACTAGTGTACCACGAGTCGCAAGCCTCTCGAAGGCTCCGCCAAGTCCAAGCATTCTCCCCCAAATCTTATCCTTCACCTCCGCATTCACGGCGCCACCATCCCCCACCGTTCACCCCCGCTCCCTCGCGCCACCGCACCCGCCACCGCGGCGCCCGTGCTTTGCCCCCCGCCCACCGGTTACACGGCCCTCGCGCACCCCTCCTTGACGGCGACGTGTCCCGTTCGTCGCCCGCGTACCCGCGCGCCGGCCATCCGTGCCGCTCCGGCGGTGCTGCGGACCGTGTCCCACCGCGCAACTTCAACTCCAACTCGCGCGGCCATCTCCTTCGGCGAGCCGCCGTCCCCGCCCTTCGTGCAACCACGCAAAGAGCAGACTCGTGTCCACGGCCTTCTCCATTGCACGCCATCCGCCCAACGCCTTCCCTCCGAAGCCGCAACAGGAGGTATGCGTATGCTCTTCCCGGTCGATATGTATGTGGATCCCGTATACATGCAGTTAGATGTCAAGTGCTTGCCTCCTGTTACCTACAAAATTGTATTCCCCTGCTTGCCTGCTACTTTATTGTGCTGTTTAGCCTTTTACATGGTATTTGTAACGTGATAATTATCATCCTATTACTTTTCCAAATTATAATCCTTTCCCGTTACGGTTTCCTCCTTCATCTCAAAGGAGAAGTGGAAGAGGAATATGCTTCACATTATGAAAATACATTCTCACATCGTGCTGCTAGTAAGCAGGTTGGAATGCTTAATACTAAACAACAGACCGCATTTTGCTAATATAGTTTCTAAAATTTTTGCCCTCATGCAGTCCTTCTGTTCACAAATGTATATCCCGGCAACTATTGATAGTCTAAGTGTTTTAATAAGCAGCTGAAAGAACGGAATATTATGTTCGATCACGATGCGCCTCAATATTTTTGAGTGTCTCGCATTGGAATACCCATTATATTTATAAATTTAGAGGCAACATTTTTTTCGGAATTCATAGCAGGGCTACATTCCCATGAACGCCTTGCCTTAACAAATAGGCGTTTTTCGAAAACATTACTTCTTTGGGCAACGCCGAAAGCCCGATGTCTTATCTCGGTAGTGAATTTACCCTCCATAATTATCGAAAAATTGTCCAGAGCCATGTATACATAACTTCTCTTTTACTTCGAATAATTTTTGCCGTAGGTTCCCAGATCCGCTTTCGGGTGTCTACATAACAAGGAATTGCCCCGAAGTCCAAACAAAGCCATTCATCCGAACTTTGCCAAACTAACGTATAAATTTGAAAATTTTTGCTGCCATCTACTGTTTCCCTTAACAGATAATGAAGAAATCTGACTAATGCAGTGCTCCCCCTATATGTAAACAGTTAATAACATAGTACATGGTTCATTATCACATGCATCTTTACGTTTTTCAGAACCATTTCATTACTGAATGGTCATAAACCAAACTTCTGTACTTCTATGTGACTGTCGAAACACAACAAATTCATACATTCCCACCACTCTCATATCTACCCGCGCGAAGCGGGGTCTTAGCTAGTTATCAATAAAAACTAACCCTTTAACATTAAAAAAAAAAAAAAACCTAAAAAAGCTTCCTCAAGTCCCCAAGCGTGCAAGTGTGCAACACCCCACCCTTTCCAGCCCGCGGGGAACGCAGAAATCGGCTCGTTGGCTAGGTTCTCGCTGGTTGTGCCGTCGGTCGGTTCTCCGCCTCCGGATTCCCCTCTTCTCCCGCTAGGTTTCATCCTCTCCCGCATTGTTTCGATTTGATTGTTCTTCTCCGCGCTTGGGTTTTCCTCTTCTCCCGCATTGATTCGATTTTCTTGTTCTACGGAGTGCTTTGGACCGAGCACGCATACGGCAAGTGACTTCTTCCTCATCTTTATCCATGTTCTTCTTGATGCACAAAGCATAGGTCATGTGATTTGTGTTCTTTTTTGTGCGAGCTTGCAGATTTGGTTTCCCTCCTCTGTTCTGTGCTTTTGCTTTTGATCCTGCACAAGTCCTCGTTCGGTATAAGATACTTCCACCCCCACCCTCTTACTCCTTATTCCAGGTTGCTTTGATGATGTATGTATAGATTTCTTTGACTAGCTCATGCCCGGCCTTGCATTGAAATTAATGTCAACTTAATTTAAAAAATTCTAGCATCAACACCTAAGCCATTTAGGAAAATCAATTAGCATCAATAACTAAGCAGCTTAGATTGCACCGGCGATATTTGTGAACTGCAATGAGGTGAGAGGCACATGGTAGCAAGGTCCAGCTAATCTAGTAAATCTCTTATCTTTGATTCTGCACTCACATCAACAGCAATAATTTGGTGGGAGATCAAGGTTTTTATCACTGTTCATGTATACACGAAGCCTTTTACTTATTTGACCAAATAGAAAACCATTATGCAATCTCTGTTTTATATAAGAGCTTCACATCCAGAATGTATGCGCCACTGTTATTACGTGCCGCATTGCATGAAGGAAATTTTGCTCCTCCCGCCCGTATGATGGTAAAGTGATCAACCTGTACTATCAATCCCCGTAGATATATTTTTGTACTGTTTTCCCTCGGTTATGTAGCCTACCCCAACTTGGTTGGGACAAAAGGCTATGTTGTTGTTGTTGTTTTCCCTAAGTTATGTGCTATGGTGATATATGCATATATGCACCCGATGGCTAACTTACCAATGAGTGATTGCAAAAGCAACCTAGTTTCCATTACACCTTCATTGTTGCAAAAAGTTAAAATGCATCAAGTATGTGGAAAAAATTGCTTCCATCAATATCGTTAAGGCCACGTGAGGTATGTCGCGCTGTTCGGAGAAAATTTTATAAAGCAAAAGCAAAGAGCTGATGTGCGTTTAGTAGTAGAGATGATGGGAATTAGAATCGACATGTTGTCGTAGTTGATGATTATTGATTTGTTAATCGAGCACATGTCCTAGTCTATCATGATCATGGATTTTTAGATCGAGCATTGGTTCATGTTGATGATGTTTTCAAATCCTTTTTTACCACATTCGTATCATGCCATTGATTATTTTTATATGCCGAGCACATGTCATTTGCCAATGATGTTTACATATGCCTTAATTTTTTTCTGTAGGTATGGCATGGTATGTTGTTTTTCGTGGGTGGCAACCTGGGGTCTACAACATACTGGGCCGTAGCACACACTCAAGTCCATCGATTTCCGGGAATTGCTACGTAAAATATAACACAGAACAAGAAGCTCACCAAGCATTCCATGCTCATGCACATGATGAGCTGGCACCTCTTCTTGAAGCTGCTCCCCAAGAGGTTCATGCTCCGCACATGATGATGTGCAGCCTCTTCTTGAAGCAGCTCCCCAAGAGCAGTTCCATCTTAGGCCCTTTTCAGTTTTAGTTTGTGTTCTAATAGTCCTAGTGTTTGGTTTTTGGTTTGGAAGTTGCTTTGTAAGATTTGATGTTGGTCCTGTGTCGAACTCAAGTGTTGTAAGACTTAAGTAGTTGGTGGTAAACTCTCACCACTCAAACAACGCGGTGACTCCACCTGGTTGTGTGCAGCCAACCACCGTGATTTGTGTTGTTGATGCTAGGTACTGTGAGTTTTCAAACTATCTATCGAATATTATTGCTGTCATTGAGTTGGAGTCAGTAATGTAGGTTATGTTTTCTGTAATAATTGAGGGTTCACAAGTTGGGATCTCATATCAATTCCATGGTGTCTTATTTGGGTTGGGACTTTGGTAGGGATTGAGCGTCATGAAAAACGGAATCAAAAGAGCTCAATTGAGAGCGCGACGCCGGATAGAAGACGGACGCTCGTCCGCATCTCGACGCAAAGGCAACGCGCGTGCGGTTAATCGACTCTATGACGTGTGGGGCCGCCGCTTTTCTTCATTCTTCAAAACTGCTCAGGACTCTTCCTCGATCTCAAATTCGTACGAACATGCTAGTTGGGAAAGATAGGGCCCAGCCCGCTAGCTTGCTGGCCTAACTCGCTAGGCCCAACGCGTACATGGGCCAAAAATAACTTTGACGAGAGCCCCGGCGTGGCTATCGGCAAGCGAGATCGTAACTAACGGCCGTTGGCCTGCCGTGAGAGTGTGCCGAGGGTCCCGTGTTTGCCGAGATGCGGCCGTCGGCAAACGTAGAATTACGCCGACGGCTCTTCTTTGCCGACAGTCGGCCATCGGCGATGAATGTTTGCCGACGGTTTTTAATTGCCGACAGGCGGCCCTCGTCACATGATTCTCTGCCGAGAGCCCGAGTTTCGACCCTCGGCAAACAAGCCCGCCCTCGGCATACGTCCCGTTTCCGGTAGTGGTGTGTGTGAACGGAGGCCGGTTTAGTAGCAATTGTTTTTGTAGCAAATGATTACATGTTGCAAAAATAATATATACAAATACACCTTATTACAAATGGATGGAGTATTATATAGAGGCAATATCAATAATCAGAAATGTTTGTAGTTCAGGAACATGTGGATAATGGTATTGGTCATTACTAGAATCAGGAAGCGCTCGAGAAAAATGGGGTCAGAGATTGAGGCAATCGAATTGCAAGACAATAAAAATATGCTCGGATTTGATAGATAGGAACTTAACGTTTTCCATTTCTATTTGGACCCCACTACTTTTGAAAGAAACCACGCCTGCATTGTCTATGCCCTTATGCATGATGTAGTATCAGGTTTGGATTCACTATTACTCCTACTACAAAATGTCATGGTGATTCTGACAAGACACTGTAACCATGATATAAGTTTGATTTTTTTCATGCTCCTATATATATTTGATTCTTCCGTGTTGAAGTCATGATCCTTCATTGTTTGAAAAGGAGTTTTAATCTTTCTGAAAATAACCGAACATTTCGTGCACATTAGGTATAACAGGGGAAATTGAATTTCTATAATGAGTAGAAAACTTTCAATGGACTAAAAAGGAGGAAAAACCAAAGACATAGTTGCAACGTAAATAATTGTGTATTAAGTGAAAAAGGTTTGTGAGTTGAGCATAAATCTGTACTAAAAAATCAATAACCATGCAATAGAATTTGCTACGGCCACCAAGTACTCCTCGATTTTTTCCCAATTAATAGAGAAGTATTTCGCTCCAAAGAGGATGAGATGGATTATCTTGATTTCATTTTCAACAATTTGGCATCGAAGAAAAACGTCTCTTAGGGCTTGTTCGGTTAGGGTGGATTGAGCCCACGAATTATTCCCGCTTATCAAAGTTATGCAAATAGACTACAAATTGAAGATCATGGTGAAGTATCGCGTTTGGATTACACTATTATTGAATGTGATAGGGATTCTGAAAAGACATTGTAACCATGCTATAAGTTTGATTTTTTCATGTTGCTAGATACGTTCGATTTTTCCGTGCCGAAGTCATGATCTTTCATTGTTTGAAAAGGAGTCTTAATCTTTCTAAAAATAACCGAACATTTCATGCACATTCTGAATAATGGATGACACTGAATTTCTATAATGAGTAGAAAATTTTTGGTGGACTAAAAAAGGGGGAAAGGATCAAAGACATAGTTCTAACGTAAATACTTATGTATTAAGTGAAAAAGGTTTGTCAATTGAGCATAAATATGTACTAAAAATATTTTCAATAACCATGCAATTGTGTTCGCTACGAATGCCTAGAAATGCTCCTCGATTTTTGCCTAATTAATAGAGAAGCATTTCGTTCTCACCAAAGAGGGTGAGATGGATTATCTCGATGTTATTTTCAACATTTTGGCATGGAAGGATAACTCTTAACATGAAGCAATCTATTGATCCATTTCAAAATGGTAGAAGGCCAACAAGGTGGTACCATTTGTCATGTCTTGATAAGATCCTCTTTGGCATGGCAAAGCAGTCTCTTTTTTTTTTTTGACACAAAAGCAGTCTCAGCTTGACCATGTATGTAAACTCATTTTCTTTCTCCCCCTCGGCCTCGTTTGGAACAAAGGAAGTTCATAGGAATTTTGGAGGAAACATGTTTCCAAAGGAAGGACAGGAACGCTGCGTTTGGAATAAAGGAACCATTCCTACCATTCCAGGGGAAGGACAGCCATACACACGTAAAACGGAGGAACTAGAAAATCCAGTCGGAGCCAAGGGAATGGTTCCTACGCTGCTCGCATGCAAGTTCATGCACTAAATCACTGCCGTATCCATTAAAACAGTTGTGTGGTAGAACAAGACTGAGGGCATTCACAATGCAAGACTCTATCACAGAGTCTAAGGCTATCTATTACACCTTATTTATGGTATTTCACTGATGTGGCACCATATTTATTAAAGAAAGAGAGAGAAAAAACAAGACTCCAAATCTTATTTAGACTCTAAGTCCACAATGTTCGAGATAATAGATAAGTTTAGACTCATGATAGAGTCTGCATTGTGACTGCCCTGACATGCAAGAAATAAATGAGTTAAACACGGTATGTAGTCAAGCGTCTTTAATTTAATCTATCATTAATTAAGTACTAACATTTCTTATTACTTATATGATTTCCATTTTCATGTGTTATCTGTTCCTGCATTCCAAATGCCTTCTCATGTTCCTTTCTTGTGTTTTTCATTCCTCTATTTTTCTACAGCATTTCTATCTCTTCCCTACACTTCCTTCCGTTCCTCTGTTTTACGTTCCTTCGTTCCAAACGGTCTCGATTTTTTCATTCTTATGGTTTCCAGTCCTGTAGTTTTCCGCTTTTCGCTTTCCTCCATTCCTACGTTTCCTACCATTCCTTTGTTTTGCATTCGTTTGTTCCAAACAGGGCCCAAATGGGCTACGGAAACCGATGGAGTTTTTTTTTTCCTTCACTGGGCTCAACTTGTCATAACATCTAGTTATATAAGCTAAGGTCATTAGTAGCACTTATCGACGGTACTTGCATACCTGTACGGAACCGGTAGCAGTGTCGTTAGCATGAAAAGGCACGTTACATCTGACGACAGAATACGCAACGAAATACTCCACACAACACAATAAAGAAAAAGAAGGGGTAACATGCCCATCACATGAAGAAGAACTTCTCACCAGCCCGGTGCCCCGGATGAAATCTGGGTTGGACCAAAAGACTCGACAAGGACAGCGTCGCACCACCACTTCGCTTTCAAGAGATATCCATTGTTTTCACTGCCGCTGAGTGGCCACACGCTTCCATGTGTCGGTCTGATCCGTGAGCTGTGTGACTGGTTGCTCCTCCCATCCATGCGAGGACCGGGGTTTTGTCTCATGAGGCCGCCAGATGGCCCGACGGTCCCCGCCCCGGCTCCTCTCCACCGCTGCATGCGGCGCTGCCGTCCGCCGCGATTTGTTCGTAGCGGCGCGCCGGGTCCGCGTCACGCCCTTGTTTCGCATACGCACGCGCCCAAATTCGGTTTCTCTTTCACATCGAGCACGTCCTCTCGATACGTACACGTACGTGAGCTCATCCAAGCCGATCGTATCCGGGAAGGATGCGGCGTCGTTCTCGTGTAGCAACCGCGCGACAGAGGAGGACGCGGTCGTGCTCGGTCATCGCGGTGGGATGCGACGAGAGCGAGGCGCGCGGGGGCACGGTGAACACATTAAAATTTCATCGTGGGATCGGTGTATGGATGGATCATGGACGCGCCGAGCCTGGGCGAGTCCGGCCTCCGGCGTGGGCAGACAGCCAACCACCAGCGGCGGCACGGGCGTAAATAAGGTCCAAGTGCGACGTGGGGGCGCTACTAGACGTCGCACTTGCGGTGAGTCAGAGACGCTTAACTCGTGGCGCGCCATTAAAGAAACTGGGAGTGGGCTACCTGTGAGATGCCAAGAATGACTGAAGGACCCCCTCATCAGGAGCCACGACCACGAGATGGAGATGGTGGTGGTGGCGGCCAGCCAGATCGCAGTGCCGAGTGGGAGAAGAACAGGGTTCTTCGCTCCCATGTGGGGGCAGGGGCAGAGAAAAATGAAGGTAGATGCTGTGAACCAGTACACGCTAGTCCTACACTGGTGTCGTAGGAGGCACGGTGGTGGTTGGTGGGCACGAGCACAAATCTAGAAGGGTTCAGTGGCCAATAGGGATGCGTGTGAACCTAAATTAGCAGGAGTAAACTTGCAGGATTAAGTACTGCATCGATGGCCTGCCAGGCAGAAAAGATCATGTGTGATGCATGCATCACATTCACAGCATCAGCCTTTGCGCATATGGCGATATGGATGATGTGGAGCTCGGTCTGTACTGCAAACGTGGATGATGATTTATCAAATGTTTCTCGCGGTAACTATCTGATCCGGAGCCGAAAGCTCGGAGTTGGTAACCGGAAGAAGCCCTTTTAATCCGCAATGACATCCTCCCTTTGAGTTGTGGTTGGACAGGTTCATAAACAATGGTTGTGATAAGAAGACGCTAGTGGTGGCTACTAGCTTAGCTACTACTACGCTCCATGATGGCATGCCAATATGCCATGCCGCCATGGCTTGCTCGCTTTTCTTTCAGCTCCGTCGCTTTTCCGTTATCTAAGCCCCCGCAACCACCCGTCGTGTGCCAACCGCCACCAGCAATGTGGCGCACAATAACTAGAACACTCGTGTCCTTTTTTTTTCCCTCCTCGATCTCTCAACCGGTTATAGGCATGAGGATATACTATTTGCCAGTCGAGGATTAGCAGAAAAAAAGCCCTGTGCATTTGTTGCAATGATGGTTTGTCAATGATGCACAGGCGGCAACCTTCTTTCGTCACTGTCCAATACTGCTGCTCATCATTGTGGTTAGCACTGATCGACCTGGTGTAGTGGTGTTGCATGCACTCGTGCTCTGATGCTGATGGTCTGGGTGTAACAATACCCAGATGGAGTAGAAAAAAATATAGTACGTGTGGAACGAATTCTTGAAAGCAATGTCCATTTCATGGGCACGGACACACGGTGCATAATGGTAGCAATAATAGCAGAATAGGGATCATCAGATAATGCTGGGACTGGGACTGATTCCGCCCGTCCCCATCGAATTAAGCCCGTGGATGGAACGAAATAAAATACTATCAGGTGGACCGGCGTCGTACTGCCATTCATGGCGCGACACCTTCCGCTTCCGCCGTTCCGTTCCCATGGCGAAATTGCGCGAGCGAGCTAGAGCTAGAACTAGCCGGCCCTGGCGGATCATCAATGTGCATGGCATTGCGTTGGCGCCGGGGAAAGTCGTGCCTTTGCGCTCCCGTTCCGGTTCATCATCATCATGGTCATGTGAAAAGCGCAGGGGCCGTTGGCTCCCTAGTCCTCCCCGTCAATCCAGCCTTGACAGCCGGGCGCCGTTTCTTTACGCGGTGTTTTTGAATCGGCTTGGCGAACGTCACTAGGAATTGTCTCGTGAGCGCGAGGACGAGGGTGAGGGTACCACGTCACCAGGAAAAAGAAGCGACCGGAACAGAAAATCTCAGCCCTTTCCGTAACAAACTTACTGTCCGTCCTTTGTATAACAGACACTGCTAAATCATCTGATTTGGCGGAAACTGACGCCGGTTTTCACCAGCACGCAAAAAAACCGCGGCGCGTCTGCCGAGGCCCCGTGAACGCACGCGGCGCGTCCGCCCAGACCCCTACCCCGACAGAGCGCCAGATCCTGGCGCGTTCCTCGCCCGCAACGGCTACGACGGCCCCGGCGGCGTGCGCGGTGCGACGTCTCCGTCTCCCTCACGTCTCACCGTGGTGGCAGCGGATCCAGCGGGGGTGGGCGGTGGCTCGGCCTCAAAGCCAGAAACGGACCTGTCCTGATCCTGACGAAATGGCTTTGCGCCTTTGGCAGACAGGAAGAGAGGATCACAGACAGGAACGCTGTTAATTGGCAGTGCCGCTGGGATTCCATCTTTCCCGTTTCGATCCTGCGTCGCTGTCGTGGCGTTGCCGCGAGTACAGCCACCGTCAAGGGCGCGTGAATTGAATGCCCCCACACAGGTGGCCGCGCCGCGTCCGGAGGAGCGAAGACCACGGACTAGCACTAGCACCAGCCATTTTTCACACGGAGAGGCAGAGACCTAGCGGTAGCGGTAGCGGGCATTGGGTGCTGCGACTCGCGAGAGAGACCACGCATGCCAAGGACGCCGAGGGCGGTCCGTCCGGGCATGGGCTCTCCGACGGCCGACGACGCCGAGACGACAGTAGTGCCATGCCATCACCACATTCATGGCGCTTCTCATTGATGAGATCCACAACACTATTGCAGGAGAAGAGCCAGGACATGAGGATGGGGCTGGCCGGATGGGAACGAGGTCGGTCGGAGGCCCACCAGAATTCGCGTACGCCCAGCCAGCGCCCAGCGCCTTCGCTTTCTCTCCTCTCTGGCATTTCCATTTGGTCTTTGCGACCATGATTACGATGGAAATCCTTCTCCTGTCCTCCTGCCAGGGACGGTCCGACGCGATTATGGAACGTCGGTGGAGCTGCTTAGCAGAACCACCACCTGATTGCAATAGCCATCAGATGGCGCAGGTGAGCTGAGGTAGTAAAAGCATACCGTGGCTGCTCGGGACGCGGCGTAAAAAATCGAATTCTTGGCCCCACTGTTTTTTGTCCTTGCCTGCTATAAGCTCGAACAAGCACCGACCCCCGTTACTAATATGACAGGAAAACAGTGAGGCAATAGCTGACTGCAAGTATGTCTAAACCGTGTTGAAGTTCCTGTAACAACAAAAGGCTCAACCGAAATGCCTTTGTCTCGTGCCTTTGACACCGTACAATGAGGCTCAGCAGGAAGATTCCTAGCTAGTGACTAGTGAGTACCACTAAGCCAGATCATTCATTCTAAAATCTAAAGGCAGGCAGCAGCGTTAAGTTTGGTGACGACTGACGAGTGTGCTGTACTTTACGTGTTTCGCCAGCGTGGCTTCACACTTAAATTTCCCGAGCACGTCAAGTTGATCTAACACAGGTCAACTAGTCAAAGTCAGTCAAATTAGACAACTTGCAGTAGTTTAGCTTACACGGATGGGTGATAAGTACTACTGTCAGTGTTCACCATCCTCAGTTCCTCACGTTTTACTGGGTTTCTCCTGAACACCCTGAGAACGAGTAAAAGTTTGGCAGATTGGCCTAATTTAACTTAATAATTAGGAGATACTAACTCTTGAATTTGCACTTGGAAATTAAAGAAGATTGACATTGCCATATACGGAGCAGGAGTGTTTTTTTTTTTTGACAGTGAAAAAAAAAACTAGTAGATTTTTCTACTACTGCCTTTGCCATTCTAGGCATATGACGGTTTTTCTAGTAACCACTAGCCAATACAGTAAGTAACTACAGTAAAAAAACACAAGCCAAGCTAGTGCATTAATCCATGCATCTTTCGTGTTTACTACTACAAAAGCCAGCTGGTCTGGTCTCCTCCTTTCGTCAGGCTCAGGCATCATCAGCCAGCTTCGACTGCTTTGGCTAACCAGCCTCACCGACTCCGCAATCACCCTGCCCTCAGGGCCCCACGGGAACCAAAGATTTGGCCGCGACCGTACGCGACGTGGGGCCCACCAGAGCAAATGGAGAACTAGTAGATTATTATTACTGTTTTGTTATTAAACAGCCGCGCGCTTCCCTTCCTATTTTCATCTGCTTGCTTCGCTTAAACCAGCTCGCCCCTTTGCTTTTTGCAGTGGGGTTATATATACAACTCCTCTCTTGCTCCACTCTTCAAGCCCACCCAGAGCTCTGTAGAAGAGAGGAGGACGAACCGGAGCCACTCAGCCGCCACCTCACCCCGCATCGGCCGCCGCCGCCCGTTGCGCTCTCGCCACTGAAGCCCTCGCCGCCTACGCCAGCTTGCCTGCTCCTGCTCTCCTGCCGGCTGCCTTCCGGGTACGCACCGCCCTGCCTGTCAGCCAGCCTGTGCCGCCGCCGCCGTCGGTTCTTGCCCCGTTCTTGCCGCGTTCCGATGCGTTCTTGCTGGGAGGCGCTTGATCTGTTCTTGGTGTTCCGGGTTCTTTTTCCCCAACTAGCGGTGGTGGTAGTGTGTAGAGTAGCACCACCACCAACATTTGCTCGATTTGGCGTTCCTCCACTCCCTTTCGGCAGTAGATTTACCCCCTTTTCCTCCCTGGTTTCTTGCTCGATTTGTTTGTTGCCTTCTTTTTCGGTAGATTCCGGTACTTCGCTGCTTTACCGCGCTTTGTTGCTCCTTTCTAAGTTCTAACCGACTTGCTCGCTCCCGTTCATTCATGTCCTTCATGCTTCGTCTCACGGAGATTTGCGCTTGTTCGTGTCTGGCCCTGTGTGGCATCCGGTCATCTTCTTGTTTGTTTGCTTTGATGGACTGGGAAAGCTAGCGGATCCTGACGTGTTCCTTTGTCTCCATTGCAGATGAGAAGCGGCGCAACCTGGGCGGTGCAAGCGTGGTCGGCCTGAGCCTGAGCCTTTGTCGGGGTTTGCGCCGAGAGAGATCCTGGAGTTCAAGCGCATGGGTTCCTTGGAGGCCCGGTACCGGCCGGCCGGGGCAGCGTAAGATCTCCTCCCTCTCAAACTCTCGATCTACCTCCCCTCCCTCTTACTCACCTCACCCCGCTTGCCCTCACGCTTTTGAGCTGGTTCTGCTTGGTGTGGACTGTGGATGGCGTGCTAAGCCAGCTTCAGTCTCAGATGCGCCATTCGCTTTGCCATGTGCGGTCATGTGATGCGTGCTGTATTGGAGTTGCATCTAAGCTGGTATTGATGATGCTTGATGCCTGTGTCTGTGTCTGCGGTGAGGTGGCGACCATCCTCCATTCTTAGGATATCTTGCAGCAGGGATTGTTGTGGTACTACTGCCATGTACCCTGTACAAGACGCCGTCCCTTCCGCTGTTCCGTTCACCATGCCCGCCCCTCCTCCATAACTTGCCCTGATTTGGTAGGTGGCGCTGGTAGTGGTGGTTATACCTTTATGACATCTTCCACCGGTCCGTCCGTTCTTCCTCCCGTTTTGCCATCCCCAGCTAGAGAAACCAGCAAGAACTTTGCCCCTTCTCCACACAGGCTGCTGGTGGTTCGCTGTCCATGCGTTTCAAACGTGTAAATCTGCCCATTCTCACTCTCTCCGATTGCACGGTTCTCCTGGCCGAAAGTGACTCCCCTGTGGCGATTTCGATCCCATGTATGTATTTGGACTACTAACAAGCAGCAAAGATTTGTATCGAGCTGGGCAATTTCCTCTGCTGTAAAGGGCTCAGCCTCGCGCCCTGGCGTCGGTGGCCATCCATGTGCTCGCCCTGCTGTTTTGCCAAAAGACTGCACCTTGTGGCAGCAGCCCTATTTAAATCCCTGCACTGCAAACATTAGCTTCATGTGCAGTGTCTGCTAAGGCCACATTGAGCAGGTCAGCTACTGCTGCTTGGTGCCTCCTATGGCCTTGGGACCGTTGAATTGCCGTGCTTAGCGTGCAGGTGTAGAAAATGATAGTGGTAGGTTTTCGTGTGTGCCCTACCGGTGATTTCGGCTATCTTGGTCGGGTCCAGATGTTTGGACCAAATTTTCTTCATGATGTTTACCCTAGTACTGGGGAGAAAAGGTTTTCTTCTTCTCCGTAGCTGGGATCAACCATCCGTGCGGCTTTTTCGTTGCGTGTTTCATGGTATCAAAGAACATGGAGGGTTAGGTACCTGGCATCTTCCTGTGTGCTCTGCTTTCCCAAAAGATGCGACTAATAAAGTAGAGCTCTCGATATTAACAGAGGCCCCTAATTTCTTTTGGCTCCTTTTTAATTCTCAGTGCTGGGTGTGGATTTTTTCCTTTAGCCTTTTTTTCTTCTATAGCCAAATAACTTTTGTTTGATTGAGCACTTTACTCTTATAAGTGATGCTGCAAGTTTCTCCTCTCAAAAAGATGTGCTTTGAATACTTTAATTTTAGTATTACAAGGCAGTACTGTCCACATGCCGCCACATGTCAGTGTATTCGTCTCCTGCCAAGCAAGAACATTAAATAAATAAGATCAATGCAATCTTCTAGGAAGGTTAAACACTAGCACCAGTACTACTTACTTTTACCTTTCTTTAACTAAGATTTATGAAGTAAAAAGCTGGGACCAGGTTTTGTTACCTCGGACTAGTGTTATCATTTCAGTATTATAGGTGTAATTATTTTGGCATGGACGGGCTGAAAAATCTGTATTGCTGACTTGCAGTTTAGGTAAAACACAGTGATCACATGAGCTGGAAACTGCACTTATTTCTTCAGCAATTTACCATCTGTAAATTTTCTCCTGATGAAATTCTGTACTCCACATAGTATCATCATAAATGGTTTGAACCTACATTGACTTCCATTTTGTGATGACCGCCTTTTATCCAGACAGTTGTAACACAAATAAAAAATGTTGTTTTTTTTGTGATGATTAGGATTAGTAATTGGTGTTAAAATACACACACTGTAGAGTTTGCTGTCCTGACATTGTTTTCTTTCTACCTTTTCAGTGAGGACACAGCTAAGCGAAGGACCCAGAAAAGCAAAAGTTTCAAAGAGGTTGAAAAATTTGATGTTTTTGTGCTGGAGAAAAGTTCCGGTTGCAAATTCCGTTCGTTGCAACTCTTGCTCTTCGCTATCATGTCTGCTGCATTTCTAACACTGCTATACACACCATCTGTGTATGAACATCAGCTGCAGTCAAGCTCTCGGTGAGTACACCTACGCACAATATCCTCCTTTTTTTTAGCAACGCACAATATCCAGTTAATGCAGTAGAGAATCATGATACCTCCCCATTAGTTCATGGCATAATGTTGTTGTGATTGAGCTGTGAAGTTTTTAATATAACAATACAATGTCTATTAATGTGGTGCCTTATGCTGTCCATGGTGCTTTTGCAGGCTTGTCAATGGGTGGATATGGGATAAGAGAAGTTCTGATCCCAGATATGTATCTTCTGCCAGCATTCAATGGGGGGATGTATATAAAAGTATCCAAAATCTGAATGTTGGTGAGGAAAAGCTCAGTGTTGGACTCCTGAATTTTAATAGAACTGAGTTTGGCGCTTGGACACATATGCTCCCAGAAAGTGATTTTTCAATCATAAGGCTAGAGCATGCCAATGAAAGCATTACCTGGCAGACTCTGTATCCTGAATGGATAGATGAGGAGGAAGAAACAGAGATACCATCTTGCCCTTCGCTTCCAGATCCAAGTTTTCCAAGAGCAACACACTTTGATGTTATTGCTGTTAAGCTCCCCTGTTCTCGTGTGGCGGGTTGGTCAAGAGATGTTGCAAGGCTGCATTTGCAGTTATCAGCAGCAAAATTAGCGGCAGCCACAACAAGAGGTGGCAATAGGGGTATCCATGTGCTGTTTGTGACTGATTGCTTCCCAATTCCAAATCTCTTCTCTTGCAAGGATCTAGTGAAACGTGAAGGCAATGCTTGGCTGTACAAACCCGACGTGAAGGCTCTAAAGGAGAAGCTCAGGCTGCCTGTTGGTTCCTGTGAGCTTGCCGTTCCACTCAATGCAAAAGGTAAGTTGACCAATTTATCAAGCTTGTAATAGCTTTCCATAAGAAGTTGCTCATTATTTTCCTGTATTTGGATATAAGTCTAGCTTGCTTTAAACTCGTTGGAAAAAGAAACTCAAAATATATGTATTCAGTTTCCAAGGGTTTTTACCTGAATGATGAACAATTTCCTTTCTTCTGCAGCACGACTCTACACGGTAGACAGACGCAGAGAAGCATATGCTACAATACTGCATTCAGCAAGTGAATATGTTTGTGGTGCTATCACAGCAGCTCAAAGCATTCGTCAAGCAGGATCAACAAGAGACCTTGTTATTCTTGTCGATGACACCATAAGTGATGACCACCGCAAGGGGCTGGAATCTGCAGGGTGGAAGGTCAGAATAATAGAGAGGATCCGGAATCCCAAAGCTGAACGGGATGCCTACAATGAATGGAATTACAGCAAATTCAGGCTATGGCAGCTTACAGATTATGACAAGGTTATTTTTATTGATGCTGATCTCCTTATCCTGAGGAACATTGATTTCTTGTTTGCAATGCCTGAAATCACTGCAACTGGGAACAATGCAACACTCTTCAACTCTGGAGTGATGGTCGTTGAGCCTTCAAACTGCACATTCCAGTTACTGATGGAGCACATCAATGAGATAACATCGTATAACGGTGGTGACCAAGGGTACCTGAATGAGATATTCACATGGTGGCATCGGATTCCAAAGCACATGAATTTCTTGAAGCATTTCTGGGAGGGTGATGAAGAGGAAGTGAAGGCCAAGAAGACTCGGTTGTTTGGTGCTAACCCACCAATCCTTTATGTCCTTCACTACTTGGGCCGGAAGCCATGGTTATGCTTCCGGGACTACGATTGCAACTGGAATGTTGAAATTCTGCGTGAGTTTGCGAGTGATGTTGCACATGCTCGCTGGTGGAAGGTGCACAACAAGATGCCGAAGAAGCTTCAGCGCTATTGCCTTCTGAGGTCAAGGTTAAAGGCTGGATTGGAGTGGGAGCGGCGGCAGGCTGAGAAAGCAAACTTCACTGATGGGCATTGGAAACGGAACATAACTGATCCGAGGCTGAAAACTTGCTTTGAGAAGTTTTGCTTCTGGGAGAGCATGCTATGGCATTGGGGTGAGAAGACCAACTCGACGCAGAACAGCGCAGTACCGGCAAAACCTGCTGTGAGCCTGTCGAGCTCTTGAGATTTGTTGTAGATAGCTTTGTTGAGAGTAGTATACCGGATACAGAACTTCCGAAGCTCCATACATACATAGCCACAACTCTGTAAAGGTAGCTATGTAGGCCTTTCCCCCAAATGACTATACTTTTGTTCGCCGTCACAGCTGCAGCGCCCTCCTGCAGCTTGCTGGTGGTTAACAATTCTTTTGGTTTTTACCAATAATTCATCAGTATAGGCTGTTTTTCCTCTCTGGCTTGAGTCCTGTCCGGGTCTGTTGCTTCAAATCCCACTGGCTATTGCTTTTGATTTTGCTGCAGTACGCCTGGTCTGATGTATGGTGGTTGAACAGTTTCAGTGATAAATCTGGAGTGATGCAATATGAGATTGCTGACCAGCCAACACTGCATAGTCTTTGGCTTGAATATCTCATGCAGTATGATGGTGTCACTTTTTATGCCGTAGTGAAGTTGGATTAGCTTGATTGCTGGGGACCAAAAGGATATTGTTTTAAGTGTTGTTTGAGACGAATGAAACCACCCTGACTTTTGAGCTCTTTGCATGCAGTATCTCAGTGTTTCTGGTCGTGTGCCACCTAACCATGGACGCACTGCAAGCATTCAAATGGCGTTCCTCCCTGGCCCCTGCATTGTGTACTGATACAGAACAAACATCATTGCGTCCATCGAGAGGTTTGGTTCGGTGCACTGCTGTTGCGCCAAAGAACGAGATGCATCATTGCCCTTGCCCGGATCCATCATCTCGTGATGTTCACTTCCTTGGAGATGGTCTTTTGCAGCTCATCAGCCTTGCTCGCTTTTCCAACAGCAGCACACCTAAAAAGCACAGGGTTAGGCTGTACGAGCTGCTCCGGCGGTGGCATCGCTTCGCCGAGACACTGTACATACTCCTGATTGGAGTCCTTTCCCTTGTCGCTCACGATTGGAGTAGTTGGATGGTTGCGTTGCAAGTGACTGGGATTAGGTTTTCTCCTCGTTTGCCACTAGAAAATCCGAGAGACGCGTCCAGATCTGACGCGCGGTTAGTAACAGCGCATACAATACACGGAAAATGCACTGTTCCTTGCATCTCTAACCACTATTCTTGCCATGCCCACGCGCGTCGGCGCCGGCGTCGCGTTGCGAGCTCGCACGCTCTTTTTTATGCCGCCCGGCCTGTCTGCGAGCCATCGTCCAAGACACTCCGTCGTGGGCCGTACCGCGGTGCACTACAATATTGTCTCGGTTCGAGGCTCGTACGTACACGCGGCGGCGGAGGCGGCGACGGTGGGAGCCCCGGTCTCGGTGTCTGTCTGCCTCCGTGCCTCGGCCAGCACGAGCGGGACGCGGCAATCGAACGCCATCTTCCTGGCGTCAGATACGCATGCAAGGGCAAGGGGCTGGCATGCCGGCAGGGTGGCATGGGATGGACCGACCACTGCGCTCGGTGCCATAGGGTTAGGCCAGGACGGTCCAGAGGCCACCGCGCAAGTGGTCGGCGCCGCGACACGCGTCGCCCTGCGTCGGACGTCTGTCGCGCTGCCAGCTTTTGAGCTTTTGACCGGGTAAAGCGATAGCCCGGGGACAGATTGATGAATGAAAGAACTGGTCGCGGCGACGCTGCGGAGGTGGTGGGGGCACCGCGCGTACGACTGCTGGAGTACGAGTTCACGGCTCACGCAGTCACGCCGCTCGTCTCACCTGTTCCGGCACTGCCCGTTGCGTTGGCAACGAGGAAGGCGTGGGGCGTGGGCTCCCGGACATTCACATGGACGTGCTCAGCAGGGGGCCGAGGACGAATCCCGCGGATGGTTTTGTTGGCCTCTCGCCGTCACGCGGCTGCGGCGCCGCACCATGTCGCCGGTGCAGCAACAGCGACTAGTCCGGGTCCGGCTGCGGCGGCATGCGCCATGACCTGACCCAGGGTTTGCGGTCGGGCTGTGCTCGGAAGTCTCGGAACGCGGCGTAGGATGGGGAGACTGGCCCGATGGCCGGCGCAGATTGCGGTTGCTGATGACGCGGACGTGAGTGGGCCGCTACGGCAACGGTGAAGTGGTTACGGGCTTAGGGCCCAAGTGCCACGCGAAGCCCAAACCAGCAAACCGAATTCCATAGAAACGGTTCGCGCCAAGTGCAAACGGTATCAATGCAGCCCAAGATGGACGCGCACCCATTTCAATTCTCCTGGCCCAGCCCACTTAGACAAAAGGTGATCAATCCAGATTCCAGAACCAGTTGACGAACCTTCCGCATCCTTCCATCCCGTTCCGAAGCACATCTTGCGGCTGCGGTCTTGCCGCGCCCGCTCGAAGAAATGCTCCTCCGCCACCGCCGCCACCACCACCACCTCTTCCCGCGCCCGCGCCGCCGCTTCCTCTCGCCGCTCTCCGTTGCGCCGCCATGTCCTCCTCCGCCACCCCTCCTCCTCCACCTCCACCTCCGCGGCCGCCGACTACCACTGCCGCACCAAGCACAGCCCGACCGCCGGCTACGCGCGCGGCCCGGGCCGCCTCGACTGGGCCAACCAGCCCAACCCCTTCCTCCGCTTCTCCCCGGCGCCGGAGCTGCCGCTCCCCAACCCGCCGCCGGTCGCCCCCGTCCCGTACCCCGCCCTCTTCCACTCCCCGCCGTCGCAGCCGCAGCCGCTCACCGTCGACTCCTCTCCGCGCTGCTCTTCCACTCCCTCGCGCTCTCCGCCTGGAAGACCGCGGGCCTCTCGACCTGGTCGCTCCGCGTGAACCCCAGCAGCGGCAACCTGCACCCCACGGAGGCTCACCTGCTCTTCCCGCATCCGCGGGAGGCCGGCCGCCTCGCCGTCGCCCACTACACGCCCCGCGACCACCTCCTCGAGGTCCGCGCTACCGCGCCAGCAGAGGATCGTTCCGCGGTTCTGCCCGCGCCGGGGATGGCGGTCCTGGCGCTATCGTCGATCTTCTGGCGAGAGGCGTGGAAGTACGGGGAGCGGGCGCTGCGGTACTGCAATCACGACGTGGGGCACGCGCTCGCGGCGGTGGCGGTGGCCGCGGCCACGCTGGGCTGGGACGCGCGTTTGCTAGACGGGTTGTCGGACGAGGACCTCGGGAGGCTCGTGGGGTTGGAGAAAGGGAGCCCGGCTGCCCCTGCGGAGGGGCTGCCTGACAGAGTGGTCAAGGGTAAGGCGCCATGGGTGGAGCGGCAGCATCCAGATTGTGCTGTTCTGCTATTCCCAGCTGGGTCTGAGCCTGAGATCGACTATGGCAGAATGAGTGAGGCATTGAAGGGGTTTGACGGGCTGGAGTGGGTGGGGAAGGCAAATGCACTTAGCAAAGATCATGTGGTGTGGGATGTGATATACAGAACAGCAGAGCAAGTGAAGAAGCATGGCCCTGCCCCCGGGGAACGGTTCTTTGTGATGCCATGGCAGAAGAGTCCAGCCTTGTCCAATGGACTGTATAAGGAATTGACAGTGCAGGAGGTAGTACGGCAGAGGAGAAGCGGTGGACATGGACGGCGTGCATGTGATGGGAAGGGATACATTTTATCAGATGCTGATGCACTGCCTCCCATCAGGGGAGCTTGGATCAGGTGAACGGCAAGGGCAGCAGAGTGCTCTGCCGTTCCGTGTATTACCATGGGAAGCAGAGGTGCATGCCGCACTATTTGTTCATCGTATCTCAGGGCTGCCAAGGGGCATATATTTCCTGGTCAGGAATGAGGAGCACTTTGATGCGTTGCAGCATGCCATGAGGCAGGACTTTGAGTGGGTTAAGCCAGAAGGATGCCCTGATGGCCTCCCACTCTACAGGTTGATGAAAGGGGATTGCCAGAAGTTTGCCATGCAGGTCTCATGCTTTCAGGTATATGGAGATGTCAAATCGTGTTGTTTCAGGCTATTCATTTATAAATTATACTTAGCATTTGCTATGCACTTAACATACGATGTCTTGATACATAGTTAAAACAATGTATCTAGAAAACCAAATGTCTTATAATTTGTAATGTAGGGAGTATTATAATTTGTAATGTAGGGAGTATTTGATTTGCTTTATTATTTATGCTGTTGTTTGCTGTGCTCAGATTGGCGCATTCCACCATTAGTTATGTTGTTTATCCTGCTATATTAACCATTTGAAACTAATTTCCCAAATTGTTTTGAGGGGGTCGGCAGGGAAGTTTCCTACCTTTTTTTTTTGTATTTATAAACAGTTCCTGCGACATGGCTTCATGCCCGAATAAAAAGGAAAAGAGCATTAGTTGTGATTCTCTAATCAAACAGAAAGGGAGCAACTAGTGCTTTCTTTGGCCTTTGATGCAAACCAAAGCCAAGTCTTCTCTGAGATGCTAACTGATTTTGTGCCATTGTCGAAAATTATCTTGTTATCTGCAGATATTTTAGTATTTATCCTCTCTTTTTATACAGGAAATTGCCTCACATGGGTGTTTTAGCCTTGGGATGATTGCTAGATTCGAACATGTGCTGCATGAGAAAGGTGAATGGATGTATCCTCGTTTGTTCTGGGAGACTGGCATTCTTGGTCAAGTGCTTTACCTCGAGGTATGCTATTGGAGTATCTGCCACAGGAATTGGATGCTACTTTGATGATGCTGGTAAGTTTAGCTGCGATTTTAATAGCTCAATCATAGATTTGTACTTTGAGATAAGTGGTGATTTCAGAATTTTGAGATAAGTGGTTATCTCAAAATTCTGAAATCACCGTATGCACATACCGTCAAAGCACAAAATGGATTAAATACTTATCTCATTAGAGTATTTCATGTCTCAATTAAGCATGCTGCTACTAGGTACTACTATCTTTTACAGAATCAAAGTATAGGTAGCTTGTGGAAATATCAGAATGATTGCTCTTGATTTCCTGATTGGATTGACTTTGTTAAACATACCTCCTTGTACACTAGGTTTATATTTTGAAATGGCGGAAGTATTGTTATTCACCCAACGAATAAACCTCACTTCAATTCCTCAAATCCTAACCTAAAGTCTACCTTCTTTAGGTGGCGCAATAAGTTGTGCCTCACAACCGAATGTTGTCAATTGTTCCCTTGTAAAATTTGAACGTCAAGAATGATTATATTCAATAAATAGAAGGGTGCATCATAATGGGCATAGCTCTAATGACTGATGCGTGCCCTATTCTGGCTCTAGGTATTGTAAAATTGCCGTAGACATGCATTTTAGTCCTAACAGTGCAGTAGCTGATATTGTTTTATAAGTGTTTGCAAATCAATTTTTTTTTCACGACACGCATATATGCCCGTATTTCATTAAGAGGAAAGGAGTGGTAACAAGACCTACACTTAGGCGTTACAGATTAGAGGCTAGTCGCCGTCAATCAAGCAAAGCTGAAACCTAGCTACTGGATTCTAAAGTACTTATTACATATTGAAACCAAATTGTGACCAAATAGACATGAACTGTGCTAAGGAGCTGAACCGAGCTTCACACCAATCCTCCCTCATGGCGCACGGCCTGTACCATTTGTGAATCAAATGTTAGTTTAACAAACACATTTTTGTGATCAATGTTGAATCGTGATGGGATATCTGCGCTGCAGATAAAGTTGCTTGTTTGAGAGAGTGGTAGTAGGATAGGTGCTAGATTGACCCAGTTAACTGATGGTTATGAACAGACTTCTTTTTGGCTTCTTCCATTTGTTCACAATACTATGTTATATGGGTCAGTCTTCTTGAAACCAAATAAACAACTACTTCTAAACTCAGAGAGAAACTCAACTTTTCAGCTAATTACAAAAACCTATGATTGGCTATTTGACTCATTGTTATCTCTAATTTCCATGGAAAACTTAAACTGGTGTCATCTAAAGATGGCAACGGGGAATTCCCGTCGGGGTTACGCCTCCATCAGCCCACCGTGGGGATGAAATTTCCCCGTCCCCCGTCCCCGTAAACGATCACGGGGGCGATCATCTACCATCCCGTCCCGCTCGGGGAATTTATCCCCGTGGGGGTCCACATCCCGATAGGAAAATGCAAGTTGAGGGCAGAAACATGTGTACAAACATCAAAATAGACGTCAATCGAGCTAAAAATAGATGCGTCAATCGAAGTCAGATTTCAATATTTCCCATGTGCTGATGTGCCGGTTGCAAAGAAACACTTCCTTCTCATAAAATCCGAAAAGAAAAAAGAAAGCACAAATAAACAAGAACATAGGAGTCTCCATGATAAGCTTTCTTGAATCAAAGTTCCGCTCGATATGAATCGCACGCACTCCAAGACATGCCGTACATGTGACTCCGCCAGGCATGTCACATCATATCGTTGAGCTTCCGACAGATCTCTCCAATCTGTGTTGGCGTGCGTATGCTTTAGGAAGAAGTAGGTTGTGGGGCTGCGATTTGCAAGGGAAGCTCGATGTATGGCTTGTAGTCGAGTGAAAAGCACGAACGCGGGAGTGGTGCGATGCATCGCATCCTTGTGATGGCTAGCGGAAGTGCGGCGTGTTCCCGCCGGCTACCGCTCGGATCTTGGCGGCGGCCGGTGGGTGAGAATGGGGAAGGATTTTGCTTAGGTTTTCGTGCCTTTATACGTGACTCTTCTATTGGGCTTTCCTGGGCCGGGAATGAGCAAGCGGCTGCGAGCACTGCGAGTGCTTCAACTGGCATGCGCAAGCGGATGCGGGGACACGGGGACGGGGGACAACACAACCATACCCGCCTCGCCCTTGACCGACGGGGGACGTTTCTTCTCGTTTAATTCCTGATGGGGATAAATTTCCCTCTCATCCCCGTCCCCAATGGAAGAAATCCCATGGGGAATCGGGGATCGGGTCTGGTGCCATCTTTGGTGTCATCTAGCTGCTTGTTTAAAAGCATCGATGTTTAGTTTGATAGTTGATTGTGTGAGACCCATAATAATTAGAAATGAGATAGAAAGTGTTTAGGATATTAATTCAATTTCCTTGTGTTAAACTATTTACTCTATTGCCATTCACTGTAACCCCCAGGAGGGTATATAGTTGCATACATGGGCCTTATGGGCTTTGCCTCGTGGGCACATACTCCCGACACTCACACGATGCGGCGCGGCCCGGGGGTTTCAAGCTGGACATCTAAAGAAAGAGCACACACATGCCACACAGCCGCAGCTAGCCCATTGGTGATGTTGGTTGGAGCGAAAATCGGTGAAGGTCGACGGCGGGAGGCCCTTGGTGAAGATGTCTGCCCAGGTTGGCGGGAGGTGGTCGGTACATGGAGGACCCGCCTGCGATGGCCGCCGTCCGGACAGTGAAGGTCGATCTGCATGTCTTCGTGTCTTGGTGAGAACGGGGTTGGTGGAGAGAGGCTAGCCCCTTGGCCCGGCGTTGTCGCGGTAACGGCGTGGCCCGGCGAAGGGGGCTATGGAGCTCGGCTTGGAGGCTGCGGGGGAGGGAAGCCTCGCAGCCACACGGAGGTTGGCGACGGCGCTGGGACTCGGCTGCTTGGAGCGGGAGGCCTGGCGCGCGCTTGGACCGAGGACACCGGGTTGCCTCAGGAAGACGGCATAGCCCGAGAGGTGTGGGCAGGTCGAGTCGGCGTCGGTGTAGACCAACCCGGACTACGTAGAGGAGGGCCGTCGGTGCGGGAAGACCATAATCGGCGGTGCCCCCGGAAGGTACCGGAGAGCGGCTTGAGAGCGGTGAGATGGGGCTCCCGAGGATCATGCATATGAAGGCACAAGCTGGCCCCGAACGCCATAGGTGATGTCGGGCCGAGTGAAGGTGAGGTGCGAAGAGCACCCGAGCAAGGCTAGCGGTATGCGTAGGATCGATCCTTTGGGGGCCTACGCCTCGGACGGCTTGCTCCCGAGTGTGGCGGAGTGGTGCGGGGCTTGCAATCTGTCATCCCGGCCAGCTCAAGTATGTCCGAGTGTGCGGCGGTGAAGAAGAAGCCAGGCTGGATGAGGCTCAACGGTGACTCCAAGAAGTGGTGAAGCACGCCAAGTCGCCGTCGCAAACTCTGCGAAGAGGTGATGATCCGGCGAAGAAGTGAGTCTGGAGGTGTCGGGGACTATGTCATCCACATGCAGTAGCGAGATATGCGGTCTCGGCCTGATGTGGTAGATGTACGGGGACGTGTGTGACCTGGCACTCCAACAAAACCAAGTGTCGGGAGGAAGCGGCAAACTGTGGTTCCGTAAGGAACACAGCGAGGCCATATAGAGACTTGTTGGCGGCGGGAGCCATCACCGGGCTGGAGGAGTCCACAAACCAATTTGGTAGGCGGCGCAGTGATGGCGTCTCGGTGAGGAAGACTATGCGAAATGCATTCTTCGCATCCGGGGCGGGTGCTTGGCCAAGAACGGGTGAGAGCGGCGAGAGCACGGTACGGACGGTAGCGAGCTTCACAGCTGGGCGAAGGTCTCATCATAGTCAACTCCGGCGGCGAGTGAAACCCGGAGTACCCACGGAGCCTTATACCCCTCTCCAAGGTACCGTCGGCCGCTTGTGGGTCCGAATCCGCTGCGGTGACGACGTTGGCACCTCGCGGACGGGGCACCGAGATCCAGGTGCAGTTGGCGGAAGGGGCCGCGTACTACTCTTCCGCGCACGGCGCCCGGTGAGGGTCCGCGAGGCCTCGTGGACGGAAGAAGAAGTGCCGGAGAGATCCGTCCGCGGGCGGTGGCGGAGGCTGCCCCGGGCGGGGCCGCGCCTGCGTCACCATAGGGTGAGTGTGACGGGTCCCGGTGAAGCGGCGGCGGGTGGTAGGCCGGTGTGGCGGCACGGGCACTCGTCGGACGAGCGGCGGCGATGGTGTCCGGCGGGAAGGGACACCACCGGCGGAGGGCGGCGGTGGTGGTGGCTCAGGCCGGGCACGACGGTGGTAAGGCGTGCACCTGCCGTGGCGAAGCGAGCCGGTAATCCCCCAGTGGCGCTCGTGGCGCTGGCGGCTCGAGGCGGCGGCTCCGGCCCGCCCCCGCTCGGCCCTTCGGGCCGAGTAGGGGCGGGTCGGGAGAGACTGCGGCCGCCGGTGAGCAGAGCACGACTCCGGCGAGAGAGTACGGTCTTGGAGTACCGGCGGGGAACAAGCTGGAAAGGTGGCTCGACCACGCGTCGGTGGAAACCGCAGAGAAAATGTCAAGCACGTGGAGTGGAAGTGGTAGGAGGGGGGGTGGAGAAGGGGAGCTTCGACTCATCGAACACCATGGCGAAGATGAGAAGCCGACGAGAGGTGAGATCATAGCACCGGTACCCCTTGTGATCGGGGAGTACCCAAGGAAGACACACAAGGTGGACCGGGAGCCGGCTGTGGGGGCGGTGGCGGTGGTGTTCGGGTGCTACGCGCGCCAGAAGACCCTAAGGTGATAAATGCAGAGGAGGTGCTTGAAGAGAGCGTGGTGTGGTGTAGGAGACGGCCGGCGGAAGGAAGGCGGTTGAGGAGGTATGTGGTGGTGTGCGGGCACTCGGCCCGGAAGCGAGCGGGGAAGTGAGGCCTGGAGAAGAAGCGTGCGCATGGTGTGGATTGATCGTGCGAATCATGCGCTCGGCCTTTACGTTCGAGAGGAGGTGTACGGGCAAGACATGTCATGGCCGGACAGATGAGAGAGGAAGAAACGCACGCGATGTGGAGTTATCAAACTCACGACCATTGTCCTGTGGATGGCCTTGATGGTGAAGACGAGCTTGTGTGGACACCCGAGCGAAAAGTGGTGAATCACGGAAAAGCATCGGACTTCGCACGCAAGGGAAAGTCCAGTAATGAGAAAAATCATCAACCACCACAAGATAGTATTTATAGCCAGAAATACTGAGTACAGGCGATGTCCACAAGTCGCGTGTACAAGATCAAAAATGTGAGCCGCATGAGAAGAGGAACTAGAAAAAGGAAGGCGAACATGATGGCCCGGTGTACAGCATGCCTTGCTCATCATGAGCTCGAGTACAACGAATGCTATGACTAAACGCATCGGGGCATCACGGCCGGGGTGTCAGAAACCGTGGGTGCCGGAGTAGAAGAAGTAGTGGTGGCGGGCGGTAGCGAAGATGGCGAAGAAGCAGGAAGCGGAGGTGTAAAGGGGCCACACGAGGTTTGTCACATCGACGAGAAGGACGCGGAGCAGTCAATCGGCTTCACGGAGTAAGACCCGGAAAATTCGAAACTCCACAGGCTAAGAATTACCAGGCGTAAACGGCCGAATAGAAGAAGATTTGTGGACCATCGTGGGTGCAACAAGAACATCGGGGAAGGCGAAAAGAGCCATGGGCACCCGGCCTGAGGACGTGAGCGGGAAGACCACAGTATTGGCAGCCATGATAGACGAAGGGTGAGAGGAAGAAGGAGGAGAAAGGAAGACGTGTGATATCTGGGAGTCGGGGTGGTGTGGTAGGTAGCACCGTCGGCGATCCTTCACGGCGCGACGGGTGGCGTCAAGCCCGAGTGGAGAAGGAGCGCGCCGGGGCCTCAGCTCCCGGCCAGGCCGGCCCCGGGACGGCCGAAGGTGTGCTTACACGGGGCCGGGTGGAACGCCGGTGGAAACGCCGGTGGAGCACCGCGAACATGGCGGCCGGTGGACGAGGCTCGCCGCCGGAGGGCTGGAAGGGCACGTGGCGTGCGCCGGACCGGGGTTGTTGTAGGAAGGCCGGGCCCGGAGGACGTGGGCGCTGCGTGGAGCGCCACGGCCGCCACCCCGCCCTTGCCCGTACTATCTTCTTCTTGCCACACCATGCATTGCCACAGTGCACATGACGCGCGCTTGGCGGTGGGAAGAGGGGCCAGGTGGGTGTGCACGGGCGAGTGGACGGGCGGTGGGTGGCGGGAGAGCCGTGGAGGAGGCCGTAGCGAGAGAGGCCCGGGGGCTGGATCCGCCGGCCCAGTGATCTCCTATGAGGAGGTCGTCGCGAACACAGTAGGTGGGGGTGGCCTGCCCGAACGATAAAGGACCGGAGGTTGGCGTAGCGGTCACCGACCCGCGGAGGATCGGAGGACGAGGCGCCCGGTCCTGCGGGCGAGGTCGCAGGGAGTCCGCCATCGCTTCATCTTGCGGCGATTCTCAACCGCAAAGGTCCCCGCTCGAAGGCGCGGAAGCGCACGTCGAGCTGCAGGGGCTCGGGCCTCGCATTGCCCCGGAACTAGCCCTCGAGTGCCGGCCCGGGCGTGCGCGAAAGGCGGTGTTGCGGAGCGTCACAGGCTCGGAGTTGATCGTGTTGAGGATCCAGGAGAGCACGATGCTGTCGGCGGAGCCACGACGTCGGCCGGCCGGTGGCTCGCGAGGACGTGGTCGTCCAAGGCGTAGCGGCGGAGGGTGAGGACCATCCGGTCCCTCCGGCGGCGTAGGAGGTAGACGCGGGGTCGAGGACGACCGGATGAGTAGCCGATGTTACGGACACCCGGCACGTAATGGAGAGCTCAGACGGGGGTCGGCCGGGTTGTGCGGAGCACCACGGTGGTGGAGGTGCGGTGCCCGTCGGGCCGGAGGAGGTGGCACCGGTGGAGAGGAGCCCGTCGGCCGGAGGAGGTGGCGCCGGTGGGCAGCGAAGGCTGTTCCGCTCCCGCCACCCGACAAGCCGAGTGTTGGCGGCGTCTCCCCGCTGCCACGTGAGCAGCCGCACGGACACGTCCCTGTCCGCGCGGCAGCGCCAGCCGGCAGCGGGCGCGAGCGGCGGAGCGTCGGTGGCCGAAGGGAGGCGGTGGGCGTGCGAGGAGGGTCATTGCCCGCGCCCCGGCAGAAAGTGAAGGCGCCAGACGTTGACGGTGGCGGTCCGAGGCCCAGCCGTGGCAGCTGCGGCGGCGCAGAAGGCATGAAGCCGCGGCCCCGAGTCAAGCCGGCCTCAGCGGCAGCAGCGATGGCGCGTCGTAGAGGGCTGCGACTCGGGGACGTCCGCTGGGGAGAAGCAGGGCGTCGGGTTGGCGTCGGTGGCGTCGGGGTTGGCGTCGGGGAGAGGACGGGGCCTCGGGGTCAACCTCGCCCCCTTCCCGCAGCGCCATGCCGGGCGCCGGCTCGTCGGCCATGAGGGCCGCGAGCGGCGGCTCGAATCCGAGGGGCCGCGGATTCGGGAAGAAACGGCGTGCCCAGTGGGAACGAGGCGGGCGCCGCGCGCCGCCCAGGATGGCCGAGACCACGAGCCGCGGCGGCGCGGGCGGACGCGCCGAGGAGAAGGCGGCGCCATGGAATCCGCCCGCGCTGGAGAAGAACGGCGAGCCCGGCGCCCAGGCGGAGAAGGGACGGGGAGGGAAGGTGGACCAGTAGGAAGAAGGAGGAGGAGGGTCGCGGCGGCCGGCCATGGCTCGCCAGCGGCGGCGCGGCGGCGGCTGCGCCCAGGGAGCGGAGCGGATCGGGTCGGGAGGACCTAACCAGCGGATACCATGTTAAACTATTTACTCTATTGCCATTCACTGTAACCCTAGGAGGGTATATAGTTGCATACATGGGCCTTATGGGCTTTGCCTCATGGGCCTATACTCCAACACCTTGTAGGCAATTAGGCATATTTGACATAGTTAACATAAGTTTCCTGGGGTTAAAGGGTGTTCGTTAGATTCTGAAGGATAGCCTTTTGTATCATTTTTTAATCAAGCAAGAACCAATAATAATGAATTACTCTTGCCATAACCCAGAAGTTCCCTTGCAGCATACATTGTCTATCTCCTTATATCTTCAATGCCCTTAAAGTGATGCCATCTGGTTTTCCATAGCCTGGTGTGAATTAACACTCACAACAGAGGATGAACTAATTATCATGTCCGTCACTGTTAATGTCCTAAAACAAAATTGGTTTACATGCCCCTATGCACCCAACTCACTTGTCTCACCACTAGGTGTCATCAATTTCTACATATTATGTCATTTACATCTATTTCTCAGAAATTTGGGTTAATGCATGAGCACATGACTAAGCTCTAATCATGTTTTCCTAATAGTTCGGCTGTCCAGCTTAAGAATGACATCATCTCAACTACTCAATCGATCAGTTCTTTCATTTAATATTCCATACAGTTTACATGCAAAATGTTTATTTTTTTGTTCATTAAAAACATGGGTTGGCATTAGATACATCTTTGCAACACATTGTTCGATTTTTGTGCCCAAGTTGATTGTTGATTGTTTCTCTTCACCTCTTGTCATAGTGAAGCATAAGGTCACTTCTGATTTATGATTGTTTTTTCCTTAATTATAATCCATGATGACATCTTGAATATGCCGTCTTTTCATTATTTCTCGAAGTTTCAGACAACAGTGTACAACTAAATGCAGGCTAACATCTTGAATACGCCTTCTTGTCTGAAACGTCAATCTTTGTTGACCCAAGGCAGTAACTCAATATTTCCAGTCAATTCAGAGAGCTGGCAATAGTTTAACCGTCCACTGTGATAGCTTCTAATTTTGTAGAATTTTTGTGTAGATTCTAATTTTCTAGATTTTTTGGTGCAGTTCACGAGGCACTTGGCTTGAAAGGTTTGGAGTTTCAAAGCTTGTACCATTTCACAGTGGGCGCTCCTGTGCTTGACAAGAGGATAATGAGTCTCCCAGCTTACCCTGGTCCCGGAATTGACGCATGATTTTTACCTTGGTGGTATTTCCTGTTGATAGGTCAACAAAGTACGGAGGAACCTGACTATTTGTAGTGGTTAGCATACCTGGAATGTATGCATACCCCTGGTACCTAGCCACTCTTATTTTTGTAGTGGTTAGCCTGGAATTGAATGATCTTCTGTTGCACCAGCGTAATGTCGGTACAGTATGTTCGGATGATCCAGTGCGATTATTCTGGTCCTCAAATTAGGTATATATAGTTTTGTATTGTGCAGCTGTTTTGTTTTGTTTTTTTTGTTTTTTTTTTTTTGCTACATTTACTAGAATAACCAAGGTGTACAAAAATGTAGAACTAGCTATGAAAGAGGAAAAGAAAATCAGGGAACATAAACTGTAAATCCTCTTCCGGCTGGTTTCTGCAAATCAGCAAAATTTATGCATGCGCGGATTGGTTTGTCCCTTGTCCAAATCAGCTGGTGTCTGTAAATGAATGTCTTGTCTGCTCGCTTCATTGATTTATGTTCGTGCTTCTCTACTGAAAAAGTGTCGTTTTAGGTTTTTTATCTATCATGTTTGATCATTCGCCTTATTCAAAAAGTTTTATAAATATCATTTATTTTGTTATGACACATTTATCATTAGAGATACTTTAATACTGATTTATTTATTTTATAATGTATTTAAAAAATTTAAATAAGACGAAGAGGCAAACACGATGTCACGAAAGTCTAAAAGCGACAATTTCTTTTGAGACGGAGGAGTAGTTGCTTGTCTTCTTTTGAAAGGAATTTGCTACAGTACGTGCTATAGCTTCGAATATGCCTTGCACTGGTTTCGAATATACCGAGTTGATTTTCTACTTTAGCTTTACACATCTTAAAATAATGCAATGGTTCATCTTTAGTCTTTAACAAATACACGTAGCAAAAGCGAGTGCAATCATCTATGAA